>OZ038489.1:7297417-7334917 GCA_964036315.1 Acanthosepion esculentum
TCATTTATTTTCAACTAAGCGTAATAGAGTCAATTTGCATTAAGTCCTGTCAGCCAGCCCTCTTTTAGCACAATTTGTATAGGTTATATAACACAAATGGTTTGGCGATAGCTTATCATTTATTAAAAAAAGATTAGTGTACCCGATCTTGACCGTTGTGCAAATGAATTAAAACAACCGCTTTAGTTTTCTTTCTTTCAGCATGTGTTCAGTTTTAGACCCACTGCAGTGACAGGTTGTAATCGATTTCTGTTTTTTCCTCAGATTAGGTCATTAGCAGTGGTGTGCACTAATATGAATCTATTTTCGAGGTGTATGGTGAAATTTGTTTGGGCTTGGAAAATATTGCGCCATGCGTGATTGCATCATATTTTTATCCCGCCCAGACAATATTGTCCCGACTGTCAATTAGTTATCCTACAGCCATTGTCTGCGATAGAATTTACTCCAAAGAAGTCTACGAAATTTGTAACGATTTCACGAACACACTGGCAAGCCTTACGAGTGAGCAAATCAAAGTCCTATCGGCTGACCCGAAAACTCTCCTGATTTAATTCCAATCGAAAATCTCTGGTCAGTCTGCAAGGAACGACTTCGTGGAATGGACAGACGAAGTACTAACATGGGAACTGGGTCATGTTTCACTGGGAAAATATGAAAAGCAAGTAAATAATAACGGAATTAATCTTTTATATATATATATATATATATATATATATATATATATATATATATATATATATATATATAAATATAATTTTCACAAGAGTGTATAACCAAGATATAATTTCAGTAGAACGCTGGGAAAGTTCATTCTGATTTTCATTTAAATGTTATAGTCAATTTACAGCTAAACCTCTGTGAGCAGAAATATGCATTTTTTTTCTTTTTTTAAGCGTATCACCCCAAGCAAGGCTGGTGGCCACTATCACGCATGTGTTTACAGAAGGGTTGGAGGAAGAGCAGATAGGAGTGGTAAAGGAAGGGATGTGGAGAATGAGAAGGGCGGAGGGTCGATCAAGGCAAGGGGGTTACAGAAGATTTAGAGCGAGAGCAGATAGGAATGAAAGATGAAAGGAAGTGGAGAAGGGAAGTGGATAGATCAAGGCAACTGGAGATGACGATTGACGCTACACTTAAACCGTTGGAGATTGTATTTGTCAGGGAAACAGTAATAGGGGAGGGAGTTCCATAGGCGAGATGTGCGAGACATGAAGCTATTGGAGTAGAAGAGACGACTACATCTAACAGTTTCCACGGTGTAGGGGTGGGAGCGGGATGCCAGCCTCGTAGGACGCTTAAATTCACGAGGCTTAGGGACAAGCGAAAGCAACTCCTCGGAGCAATTACCGTGGAAGTACTTTTAGAAAAGGCACAGCGATACAACATCGCGTCTGTGAGAGAGCGACTGCAGACGAGATGACAAATCAGGGCCAATCACATTGCATATCCGTCTCTGGATCTTATCAAGAACCCTGAGGCAACACGCAGGGGCCCCAGACCATAAATGGCAGCAATACTCCATGCAAGGGCGAATGGTAGACTTATAGACTTGGAGGATCGATTCCGGGGAGAAGAATTTCCTGGCTCGGCACAGGGAAACAACTTTTCTTGCGGTGGATGATGCAACTGACTCGATGTATTTGTTCCATCTCAGATCAGCGGACAGCGTGAGACCGAGCAGCCGCAGAGAGGAGCTCTCGAGAAGTTGGTCTTCAGACATTCTAATGGGATGCAGGGATGGGTCCTTGTGGTGGTTAATGGAGAGCAGTTTAGTTTTAGAGGCGTTAAAGTTGACCATCCATTTCTCTCCCCAGTCCACAACCGATTGGAAGTCCTTTTCAATTTGAGCTACCAGGTATTAGATTTAAATATAATTAGCATTTAATGTTTATATATTTATTGTAAAACATTATTTGTGTTTTTTATTGAATTGTTGCTGGTTATCGGCCAGAAAGTTGTTCGTGTTGAGGTGTTCAAAAATCCTCTTGTTGAATATTCATTGAAACACCGATTTCCGTTCGATCACCGGAGTTAAGGAACATCAAGACTGTTCTTAGATATGTATCCACGATGCTGTAAATATGGATGTGTATAGGGTGTCATAGAAACGGAATTATTAATTGGAGAGCTGAGTTCGAATTCCAGTTGGGTTCGTTGTATTCGCTCCCGCCCAAATCTGGAAAAATATTAATTCATTACTCATGTCCCAGCTATGGGTTAATTAATTTTTTTGGTTGGTTGATTTGGTGTAGCAGCTTATCGACCTCCATGCGTTATTTAATGCGGAAATCTAAATCTTCTGAACATAGTTTTATGGCTTCAACTAAATATATTTTGAACGCATTTGTATGTTTCATTTATAGCTAAAACGTATTGTTAGCCAATTAGCTATATAATGTATTGTTTGCAATTATATTTGAAAATCTAAATTCGGAAAAACGACACGTCTTTTGTGGTTAACCACGAGTCAAAGCAATTTTTAGCATCTTCACAATGGAAGTGCTGCACAGCCAGATCATGCACTATCGATCGGAACAAGGGATGATCGGACGGGGAAATATCTGGTGAATATGGCGGATAGGTTAGGTCTTCCCATTTAAGCGTTTCCAAGTAAGTTTTCTCCTGATTTGCAACATCTGGCTTCGCGTTATCTGGTTGCAAGATCATACTGTCGTGTCTCTACTCGTATACCGACCGTTTTTTCTTCAATGCCCAGCTCAAATGCATCAATTGTAGTCGATAGAGATCTCCCGCGATGGTTTCGGTCGTTTGAGCAGATTATAATAAATTACACCCAGCTGATCCCATCAAATGCAGATCAGAAGCTTCGAACAATGGATGTTCGGCTTTGTCGCCAATATTGATGCATGGCTGGGCTTACCTCATTATGTTCTACGCTTTGGGTTATCGACTTTTCATCGCTTGTCACGATACGATGCAAAAAAACTTTTTCTGCCGTTGAAGCTGCAGCTTACATGTGACAAGACACCGTTCGACGTCTCTCAGTTTAACTTGTATTTGTTCTAGCTTTTAAATTATTCCTAATGTTTCGAAATATTTGTGTGATCAACTCCTAATGATTCTGCAAGTTCAGCTTCCGTTTCACATGAGTGTTCATGAAGCAATGCCTCCAAATCTTTTTCAGTATCAAAATCATCATTTTTGAAGCGTGTAAACCAATCCCGGAATGTTGTTTCCGAAAGAGTATGGACGCAGTAAATTTCAACAAGAATTCTGTGTGCTTCATTTGCAGATATCTTTTGAATAAAGCAATGGACTAAAATTCCCCGTAAATACGCTTTCTTTGGCACAAAATCCGACATGTTTAACGCTGTGAAAACAAGGTTGTTTACACTTCGGCGAAATGACATACACTGAATTTCAAGCTCGCTTATAGTACATCCTTATAGAGGCGTTACCATCTGAAACGACACGCACGCAGTTCTGGGAAAGCACTCCGTTGGAAAAGACCGTGAACTTGTTCAAGATATAATAGCTCAAACGATTCTTACAATCTGAAAATATTTTCTAGCTTTAAATATCCTGCAAAATTTTCATAAGCCGTAGAAAACGAATCACTCAATCAAAGATTGTTGATTATATATTCGAAGAGTATTCTCATGACATTAAGAAGGTTAATGTGTCGATATTGCGAAAGACACGACCTCTCAAACGCATTCTTAAATCTTGGACACACAGTCGACTTATTACATGGACGCTTGGGAAGAATCTTTCCTTCAGTCAGCGGTTGAAGAGTCTTGCCAGAATTGGAGAAAACTCTTGGCTGATAGTATTACAAACAAGTCTGAGATTTTTCTACGGACCAGTCTCCTTCTTAGAATCAAGTTCCACGTGACCATATTCCAAAATTCGACATGGAAATAATTTGCAACTGTATTCTACTGATTTCATTTAAACCTGTGCAAGTTTTAATCTAATTTTACTAATTAACCATCGGAGAACGATTTCAGGTCGATACTCATTACTTGTCACAGAAATGCGAACTTACATCAGAGTAAGTTAAAACAAAATCAAAAACAAGCTCCCTTCTAAAACTATCTCTATATCTATCTATCTATCTATCTATCTATCTATATATATATATATATATATATATATATATATATTTCTATCTATCTCAATTTGTCCCTATCTATCTCTCTCTCTCTCTCTCTCTCTCTCTCTCTATACATATATATATATATATATATATATATATATATATATGGATATTGATAATATTAGTGGTCAAAATATATAAATATACATACATACATACATACATATATATATATATATATATATATATATATATATATATATATATATATATATACGATATTATAAAAACGTCGAATTCTAGTCAGATATCTTTAATTATTTCTAAGATACAACGGTTCAAAAGTTAATCTGACAATTGGACAATTTTGCTTTTAGAAAGGGATTTAAAACTATGCAATTAATATGATTATTTCCCACTACAAAATTTACTTATAAGGATTTTAAGGTCGTAAGATTGTAAGATTTAATTGTAAAGATTTTAGTATTTTAAGATTGTAAGATTTTAAGGATTTCATGTTATTTTATCTTTTTGCCTTGAGCAGTTTGAAAATCCTTACAAGTATATTTTGTAATGTGATTCACTTAGATTATATACCTACGGATGTTTACAAATTTTTTCTAAACTCAAATACTAAACATTAAATCTATTATGAAAAAAGAACTAAACAAAATGAACACAAAACGATCAGCTTTAAAAAAGGACTCGTAACTGGAAAAACCGAATGGAAAAAGAATGTTAACAACAAATACTTTTTCATACCCAACCCAGTTCTGCGGAATCAGAATCAACGTTGAGTTTAAAGAAGCGAATGAGCCAATTGGAGTAAAGTTCCATGCAGATTTAAATTTGTCCCACTTGTGACGACTGCAAATATCGTTTTTTTTTGCATGCTAGCATGCAAGTTAACATTCGTGTCAGTCAGCTGTTGGCTCACACGTTGGCCAATAGAATCTTGCTGCCTATTCGTGGCAGCCAGCTATAGGCTCTCACTCTGGCCAGTAGAATATGGCCGCAAACTACATGAAAACTGCCGTAGAAGCAGGAAAAATCGATTATTTCAACTATCGATGGGAGTTGGGAAATGCAAAGTCGGTCTTGGCCTTTTCGCTAACTTGGAGCATGTGCATGTAAATCTTGGTGCAAATCCGTCGAAAATTGCGGTAGTTGATTCGTTACACACACACACACAGACACACACACACACACACATCCTGCCTTTTATAGATAGAGATATATCACTGTTATATATATATATATATATATATATATATATATATATATATATATATATATATATATATATATATATAAATAACTGATATATATGTTCGTCTATATGTGTGCTAGCACGAAGTCACAAGTCATCGTAGCCGAGGGCTTGAGTGTGATGGCCTTGTTCAGATTATTGATCACGCTAGATAATACGCTCTGTATCATAAACTCTAAGGTCTTCTCAGCATAGTTGCAGTATAAAAACAAATGCCCCGGAGCAAGCGTCTGCAATAGGGATTGGCTTACTGCCCTAGTATCCTCGAATACGCGTGTCCAACTTTATATATATATATATATATATATATATATATATATATATATATATATATATATATATATATATATATATATATGCAGTGCTCTTATTGATATTTTTTATTTTTATTTTTACATACACGGAAAATTTAAAAATAAGTTATTCCAAAATTCGCTTGAAGATGAAACAGAACGAATGCTTTTAATTTAATCATATAATTAAATTTGAAGTTTTTAGTTTCAGTTTTTGAAACATGGTTATTACTGTGTAACATAGAAACCCTATTTTAAATCAGTTAATTTATCATATTTATGGTCTGTAAATTTAGATTGAGCACTGTTTTGTAAAAATAAAAATAAAAAATATCAATAACACCGGTTTATATATCTTACTTTTCTTTGTATATATATATATATATATATATATATATATATATATATATATATATATATACAAAGCATCCCCAGATATGTTGTTCACAACAAATGCCGATATTATGTCATTTGTTCGTTTTCTAAGTAATGTAAATCGACCACGCGTATATATATATATATATATATATATATATATATATATATATATATATGTGTGTGTGTGTGTGTGTGTGTGTGTGTGTGTGTGTGTGTGTGTGTGTGTAATTGTATGGGTGGTCTAATACTTTTTGAGTTCTTATTGATTCAAACAAATCAGTGCAACAATGTGTAATCATTTGCACGTAGTCTGAAGCACACGATGATTAGGGAGACAAATAATGACCAGTTTCTCAAAAACTCTATCTTCCTAATAACATTACAACGTTTTATTAGCGATCTACCCGCTACTTACGTCTAACAAAAAAGCCCACCTTAAATTAGTGAACCAGCGCCATGTTGTGTCCTAGGTGCAATTTACTTTTTTTTTCGAGGCAATAACCTTTCTCTTGTGAATTTCCGTTCACGGTGTTGCTAATATACAGAGTCGTTTTTGAATTCAGAAGTCAAAAAGCATTAGCTTTCATAGACTGCAGGTCTGAAAGTTGTTCACATGCATACATATATATATATATATATATATATATATATATATATATATATATATATATATATATATATATATATATATACATACATATATATATATATATGTATATATATATATATATATATATATATATATATATATATATATATATATATATATATATATATATATATATGTATGTGTGTGTGTGTAACTATGAACCTAAAGAGCCATGGGTAGGTTAACCTGGCTCTTTAGGTTCATAGTTAGATTTTCTCTCCTTCACGTATTGAGCACTTTACTTAGTTACTTTTGCTTTAGTCGTTTTGGAGTTTTCTTTTTCTTTGGACTCTGAGCTTGGATTCTGGACGATTCTTTTCGCGTCAATTACATGTTCTTAGTTCTTTCTTTTTTTTATCCCTTATTTTTCCTTGGGTATTTTTTTTGATTTACAAGGCAAAACACTTAATGTTTTTCCAGTCGAGTATAATTACTAAAAAGTTGATATTCACTCTGTTATAATTTAGTATGTCAGAAGGCTAAGCACATAAAACATTGAACAACAAATAACTGCAAAAAGCAAAACCCTCTCAGATCATGTATGGAAGCTCAAAATCACAAACCAAAAAAATTCCAAAGTTACATGGAAATTAAGAAAAGTACAGACACATAAAAAGTAAACGTTGCTTATTAAAGTAAATCGATATAATATGCTTATGAGAGTAAGATAAGATCGAAAATGTATGATCTGCTCTTGTTTCAAAATGTAGTCATCAGAAAACCAAACAAAGACATATTAAAATCCCATAATCTAAATCTGATCAAGGCAATAAGTATAAACATCCTTTAGATTCAGCCTTAGACAAACAGCCGTTTAAGGGCCGATTTTCTATTTTCACCTTTTATTTGATTCCCCGAATAGCCTACAATTAAAAATCGCAAATAGGACTAGTGAAAAAGGTTCTGAGTTCTCTTGAGACGTTTTGGATCCAGAGTAATCATTCCAGTGTACTGACTGCCATCAACGTCTTAACCAACAACTGACAGGAGAGATCGATTCGTACTCGTCCTAATGGCGTTCGTACGAAAGTAAACGCTAAAGACTCGCCTAGATTTCGAACTCGATTCAAGGATTTCGATTTGAACACCGATAACCGTTATCCAATACCCAGTTAAAAAATTATATTGTCCTTCAGAGTGATGTCATTTTATTTCTCTCTACTCTCCCTTCCACTCTTCCTATTTCTCTCTTTTTTTCCTTCTGTATGTGTGTCAATACAGCGAAAAATAAGAGCCCCCATGTGTGTAATTACGTGACAAAACACTTGTTAACATTAATATATCCCCACAAAAAAAAACTCTCCTCATCAGATCGCTTTTTACTTTTTTTTTTGCAAAACTCAGGTCCTATTCACGTTAGTTGAGCAATGCAAAAAAATGAAAAAGAATTACCTTTGCCTGCTTTCTGTTCACCTTTCGTAGGCATCAATAAAAAAGATATGAATTAAGTATAATATCACCGTTTGCAATATCACTTCATGCCTCTCTGCGAAAAAGACACGTGAAGAGGTTAATTCCTACGACTTGTTTTCGTTTTGACGTTTACATTTAAAAAAATCTGAAAGTTCTGTTCTTGCTTCTCTCTTAGAGGAGGCAATATTTATAAAATTATCATGATATGTGTGTGTTTTTAAATATGTGATCTAGAAAAAAAAATAAAACCAACAATTTTCATTTATTTTTTTTAAAGATACACCTTTTTAAGAATTTATCTATTTTTTTAATTCTTGGATCAATTTGGGTGTTTTATTGCATTAGCAGATAATTCAAGAACTTTTTTAAACATATTTTTTTTATTCCAATCCAACAATCTAATGGGTTTTCTTCCGAAGAATATAAAATGAACAGGATGTCGAAAAAAGCGGTTTCGCTTATATTAGGTGAACGGGAGATTCAAGACGCAATAATTATTCGAGTTGAGCATTATATTTAAAAGCTAGAATGGAAAAAAATCAAGAACACAACAAAACTTATGTATTTTTATACGAACGAACAATCCAAGGATATTATGAAAAATATTATGAAATATGCTTTGCGTATGCATTTCTCTGTGTATTGTGCAATGACAATATAAAAAATATAACGTCACGAATATATATATATATATATATATATATATATATATATAGTTTCTTCGTGAGGAGATTGTCATTCTCACCATAACAATTCTTATTTCTTTCTTAAGCACAATAACTTGCTCCCTAAGTATATATACAAATATATATATATATATATATATATATATATATATATGTATATTTGTATATATATATATATATATATATATATATATATATATATATATATATATATATATATATATATATATATGGAGAGAGAGAGAGAGAGAGAGAGACAGTTTCTTCGTGAGGAGATTGTCATTCTCACCATAACAATTCTTATTTCTTTCTTACGCGCAAAAACTTGCATCCTAAGTATGTATACGAATATATATATATATATATATATGGAGAGAGAGAGAGAGAGAGAGTTTCTTCGTGAGGAGATTGTCATTCTCACCATAACAATTCTTATTTCTTTCTTACGCACAAAAACTTGCATCTGAAGTATGTATACGAATATATATATATATATATATATATATATATATATATATATATATATATATATATATATATATATATATATATATATATAAATATATATATATATGACAGTCTTCTCACGAAGAAACTGTGGATATTTAATGACAGAACGATTCGCGTTACTGCCGTTTTAAAATACATAAAATATTTCACCTCGGTAAAATGAATTTATCATTTTCAAAGTTATCGCTCTTTCTACGATTGACGTGAGTTTCCATTCTATTTTTATTTTTTATATTTTTGTGGTAGTTTAGAAAGTCAAAATCTGTTTTATTTCCTTATTCCAACTTTCGGTTACATGTACTATGTATTTTATTTGTTGCTAAACAGGTTACATTCCATCACCGCCGACCAGACCCCAAACTACCACCAGTCAAGATAAACAGATGTCCCCCCCCACCAGGAAGCTTCGTGCCTTGAGGCAATATTGGTCCTCAAACTCACACCCGACCTCACCTGAAACTTTTATATACGATGCATTGCCAAAGTAGAAGGTAAAATGACCGGCTCCCTGTATCGCTCAAGTAAGTACGTGACTCTTCTTGCTAGCTTCTACTTTTA
This sequence comes from Acanthosepion esculentum, assembly GCA_964036315.1. Lineage (NCBI taxonomy): Eukaryota > Metazoa > Mollusca > Cephalopoda > Sepiida > Sepiidae > Acanthosepion > Acanthosepion esculentum. Next base: position 7,307,238 of record OZ038489.1, read on the forward strand.
GAAGAGTAGGATCTGGCCGAGAATCGAGTACTGCTGCGATATTTGGGCGGGGGCTGCCCAATCACCGCTTTCTAACTTGATAGAGTTCACAAGCATCTCCGTGTTCTTGATGGAGAAGAATTATTTTCCACCCTCTCTCATTCACTGATATGGCGATACTCTTACTGCTCTGTCGCTACTACTTTGGAAAATGCTTCTACGAATTTCATTCCTTATCACGCCACTTCTAACCTTCACGGATAGGACCCGTCATACCACTTACGTAGAAGAAACCCACCGACATTCACTCCGTATTCAATCGGCGAGAAGTAAGTTCCACTCAAATAGCTTCTTCTCGAGATCCACTGCCCTAGGGAACAAACACCGAACAATTCCCCGATCACTACAATCTAAATATCTGTCTATATTTCTGAGATGAGGTATTATGTACATTATTTACATTATTCGGACTATTGTCCTCATCTTTGTCGCCATATTTATTACAACGTTTATTTATTGTACGCTCCGGCCTTCTTCAGGTGGTTGGAATGTCGAACTGAATTCTTTATTAGTCTCACTGGGGTAGACTGTTCTACTTCCACGTGCCATGTTTAATGGATGTCAGTTGTCAGTTATCTCGTGTTAATTCCCCTCTCCAAGATCTCCACTGCCTTAGCCGGGTATTGAACTCACACTCTTTGGGTCCTGTACTGGATCTAACTAACGCCTTTATTTACTGTGTCATGTGTCCTTGAGGACATCTGTGTATGAATTTCTGGCTATTATAAACCTAATGTCTTCATCAACCATTTTTTAACAGTTCTCATATTAAAATTTTTGCTATCATTATTTTTTTGTTACCAGAGCTCATATTGCAATTTTTGTTGTTATTATCGCTTTTTTTCTCACACTCCTTATTACCGGTTCCCATTTTGTATTCATTTCTATGCTTGGTCGGCTCAGGAGATTATTGTGGACTAGCATATGTGCTGATTCCTTAAGTTTACGCATTTTCCAATGGTGTTCTTTGTGTATGATCTCAACCTGATCCCACAGATGGCGGTGATCTCACTTCTCTCTCCATATGTGGTCAGCCACGCTTGATATTTCCACTTCCCCTCGTATTACAGCTTTCTGGTGTTCTTGAAGACTTACCTTAAGGGCGCGGCCTGTCTCCCCTTTATATTTTATTCCAACCACCGAAGAAGGCCGAAATTTGAAAAGAGGAAAATAAGCATGTATTTTTAAGACATCATGTTGTATATTTAAGTGTGCTTGTGCAAAACCTCTGCTAGATGTACAGTGATACCTCGGCTTAAGTGGTTTCGAGTTAAGTCATTTTCGAAGATACGTCGGTTTTTTCTTAAATATTATACGGAAAAATAAAACTCGCCTTTGGTCGTTTTTCTCGTGCGAGAGCCGAGACCTCTAACATAATTTTTTAAGTTATGAAGAGTTAAGGTGTCTGGACCCGCTTCCTTGTCAAGCGAGAATTTGGGAATAAGCTATCTTTTGGTTAGCTAGTGTTTATAAATACGGTATCGTTGGAACATTTGTTGCTATGGAAACGGCTAGTTTCGGCCGTTGAAGTTTGGTGGTTTAAGGGGCTAAGAATTAAGAATTAATTTTTTATCTACAGGCCAGTCCCTTTCTAAAAAAGCGTATCAAGTTACAATGGTGATTCTATGTCCAGAGTGGTTTTGGCTTATGCTAGTCAGACGGCGTCTTTTTTATTTATGGGTTTGCCTTGAGTCGTTGAGTGACTAGAAGGTTATGTTTCATTATTATCTATTTGATCTGTTTGTTTATTTGTTTATTTACATGGCTGTTTTTATCAAAGGGTTTTTCTCAATAATTATTGGGCTGAGTTTTTTAAGGCTTTTAAATTATGTACTTAATTTGTTTAAATCTATTTATTAATTATTTAATGCGAAAATCATTTGATGACGACAGAACACCGTTAACTCATGTCTATGGTTTAGTAACTTTTCAATATTTAGAAATCTAATGATTAGATTTCTAAATAGTGAAAAGTTACTCGGACCACCGCGTTTGACACGAAGTCTTGCCAGCGCACACGCAGGATACAACGCAGACAGTAGTGATCGAAAACCTCCAGCCTCCGAAGATCAGACGCTCTCATCGGCCAGGACTCACATCCGTAGAGGAGAATTGTGCGGACGAGTGCTCGGTAGACTCTAATCTTCGTGGCTAGCTTGATTTCGTGTCTAGACCACAGGCGGGATTGTAGGCGGCAAAAAGCCAACCGGGCATTCGCGATGCCATTACTTATATCCTCCTTTCCTTGTCCTGTCGCAGTGATGATCGATCCCAGATACTTGAAGCGATCGACTTCTTCAAGAACTTCCCCACCTCGGACGATTGGCTGCTTTTCGGTAGGGAGAAATTCCGCCGTCAGCAGTTTTGTTTTTCCTGCATTGATTTTCATGCCCAGCTGGGATGCAAAGCGTTGCATTTCGTCGATTGCTAACTGGATGTCAGCGAGGTTTTCGCCCAGAATCGCGATGTCGTCGGCGTAGTCTTAGGTCCTCGAGTACAAATCCTTGACCCACTGTGACTCCCGGGAAGCTCTCAAGAGCTTGTGATGTGATCCAATCCACAGCAAAATTGAACAGCGTGGGAGAAAGGACACACCCCTGTCGAACTCCAGAGCGGACTTCAAAGGCCTCCGACACTTGGCCGTAGACGCGCACTTTAGTTCGGGTCACTTTGTAATATGCTTTCAGCAGGTTAAGAAGTTTCGGTGGCATACCGTCCGCATGCATAACCTTCCAAAGCGCTCCACGATCCACCGAGTCGAAGGCTGCGGCAAAGTCGATGAAGCAGACAATGGTCTTTTGCTGATAGCACCAACGATGCTCAAGTGCTTAAGTGCCCGACGCAGAGTGAAGATCTGATCAGCACATCCGCGACCAGGCCGGAAACCGCACTGAGTGGAAGCGCCGCAGCAAGATGATAGCAAATATTTTTGCGGCAATTTCAATAAGACTTATGCCACGATAATTGCCACAGCGCCGACTGTCACCCTTTTTGAAGAAGGGAAGAAGAACAGCGTCGCTCCAGTCCTGGGGCAGAGATTCAGACTCCCATACGCGGACAAGAATCTTATGGAGGCTCGGAGCCAAAATATCGGCACCGTGCTTGTATATCTCTGCCGGGAGACCGTCTTCTCCTGCAGCCTTGTTATTCTTCAAATTCTTCACAGACTCTATGACTTCTTCTATGGTCGGTGGGCCAACCGTGAGGTCATATTCGCCAGCAGGGTTAGGCGGGCCCTGTGAGAGAGTTGAGACGGGGTGATCATGGTTTAGCAGCTCTGAGAAGTGCTCAGTCCACCTTTGCAAACGTACGTCGAGATTTGTGATCAAGACGTCGTTTTGATCAAATATGGTTCCACTAGTGTCTTTATATGCCCCTGTCGTCGACCGGAGGAGTGTGTAAAGCTTTCTTGTGTCACCAACAGATGCAGCATGCTCCATGGTTTCTGCAATCTCCCGCCAGTAATCATTGCGGTCCGCTTCCGCAGAGCGTGTGGTTTCTCGACGAAGACATTGGAGGTCTTCAGTTTGCCCACAGTGGGCTTGCTGCGTGCGCTTAGAAAGCTCCATGGTGTAGCCTGAAACCCAATCTTTTTTACGCTTTCTGGTCAGCCCGAGCTTTTCGCGAGCTGTTGTCCTGACCGTACAACGTATTCCTTTTCGACAGGAAGTCAACCACCAATAATGTTCCGGCAAAAAGGTGAAATGCAGTTTAGAGTGGAGTGAACGTTTCTTGTCTGGGACAAAAAAGGAAAAGACAACAAATCTTTCGTCATTTCGTCAAATTGGACTACGTATCGCCCTACTAGGTTGATAATTTGAAATATAAAAAATAAGATTGATAGAGATTTGAACTGACAAATACAGGGAGAGTTAAGTAGAGACATATGGGAATACTGAGATAGATAGATAGGTAGATAGATAGATAGATAAATATGAACAGGTTGAAATAGATAGATAGATAGATAGATAGATAGATAGATAATGAACAGACTGGGATATGGATATATATATATATATATATAGATAGATAGATAGACAATGAACAGACTGGGATATATATATATATATATATATATATATATATATATATATATATATATATATATATATATATATAGATAGATAGATAGATAGATAGATAGATAATGAACAGACTGGGATAGATAGATAGATAGATAGATATGAACAGGTTGAAATAGATAGATAGATAGATAGAGATATAGATAGATATGAACAGGCTGAAATAGAAAGATAGATAGATAGATATGAAAATAGATAGATAGATACATACATACATACATAAAGGGAAAGATAAATAGATAAAAACAAAATGAAATACATAAATGTGATCTGACTGATAGATGTGAACAGACTGTGGCACGCACACACGAGCCACGACTACTATATATATATATATATATATATATATATATATATATATATATATATATATATATATATATATATATATTATAATTAGGTAATTCATCGAGTCTAGAAAAAATCTCAACAAAATGCAAAAAGCCCTGGACGTTGGTTTCTTCCTATATCAGCAATGCGCATCCACTACCGAGAACTGTTACGCTATGAGGCAGACGTCATACCAACTGTTCCAACGGGCCTCGGTGACGCAGAGGTAGCGAATTAGACTCGATATACGCCGCTCGATCACATATTCCGTGGTGGAACTCATCCGAGTTTCTCTTTTACCCATAAGACTGTGCCCCCTACGAGCAACGACTATTATCACCAAGCCGCTCAGTCCAGTACATTAGAAGCAGGTTCAAGCAAAGATATACAAGTGATAGAAATGAAGAGGATTTGAGATAATTATAATTAAGTAATTCATCGAGTCTGAAAGAAACTTCAACAGAATGCAGAAAGCACTGGACGGCCGTTTCGTCCTATATTTGGGACTCATCAGCAGTGCGCATCCACTACCGAGAATTGAAACCCGAACAGTTACGATAGGAGGCAAACGTCATATCGAGTCTGATTCGCCACCTCTTCGTCACCGAGACCCGTTCGAATATTTGGTATGACGTTTGCCTGATAACTGTCAGGGTTTCAATTCACGGTAGTGGATGCGCACTGCTGATGAGTCCCTAATATAGGACGAAACGGCCGTCCAGTGCTTTCTGCATTCTGCTGAGGTTTCTTCTAGACTCGATGAATTACTTAATCATAATTATCTCAAACCCTCCTAGTTTGTATCACTTGCTTGAACCTGCTTCTAATGTTCTGGACTGAGCGGCTTGGTGATAATAGTCGTGGCTCGTGGGGGGAGGGGGGCACAGTCTTATAGTTAAATAGAAACTCGCATGAGTTCCACCACGGAATATGTGATCGAGCGGTGCTATATCGAATCTAATTCGTTACGTCTTCTTTATGGCTGTGTGTGTGTGTGTATGTGTGTGTGTAGTCATCTACAGAATAGTTGTTTCTCTGTATCACAGGATTCTCACCTATGACAGTCCAAAGAGCTATAAAACAAAATGAAAATGAAATCGTACGTTGGAAAATTATCCTGGAATAATATATATATATATATATATATATATATATATATATATATACATATATATATATATATATATATTTCAACTTCATTTCAATCTTTCATGAGCTTCCTATCCTAAGCTATGATTAATTAATTATGAACTGTCATTTTCGTTTAAAATCGATTTCATCACGATTCCTATGTTAAGCTTGAAATGTAATTATACATTGTTATTGCTCAAAGCAGAGTCCAATAGAGTTATAAAAACCTAGGAGAATTCCACAAAGATACCTTTAATCATTTCTAAGATGCAATGATTCAGAACATAATCTAACAGATAGACAATTTTGCTGGTACACCCAGTATATGTATATATCGATAGAGAGCTTTGAACAGGATGTGATAGATAGATAAATAGATAGATAGATATGGTCAGACTGAATAGATATATAGAAAATTAAAATAGATCGATAGATAGATAGATAGATAGATAGATAGATAGATAGATAGATAGATATGGTCAGAATGAAAAAGATAGATTGATAGATATGAACAGAGATAGCTAGATAGATTGATAGATAGATAGATATGGTCAGACTGAAAAGATAAGATATATAGTTAGATGCATATGAAAAGAGGGGGATAGATAGATAGATAGATCGCATTTCGCACATATATAGATAGATATGGTCAGACTGAATAGATATAAAGAAAATTGAAATAGATAGATATGGTCAGAATGAAAAGGATAGATTGATAGATATGAACATAGATAGATAGATAGATAGATAGATATGGTCAGACTGAAAAGATAAGATATATAGTTAGATAGACATGAAAAGAGGAATATATATATATATATATATATATATATATATATATATATATATATATATATATATATAGATAGATAGATAGATAGATAGATAGATAGCATTTCACCCATATATTTGTACTGTAAAATAATAGCAGTATTCAGCTGGTGCGTTTTTAATATATCCAATGAAATAAATGGAATGCCGAATAGAGTTATGTCGATGAGGAAGAGATTATTTAAAGATGGTGTGTATTCAATTGCATGGTTGATTTTTTCCCTTTTTTAGTTCTTTCATCTTAAATTAGGTTTTACCGATTCCAGAACCTGAATCATGAAAATATTTCATATTCTCTCGTGTCTCTTCACTCTTTAAATTGATTTATGGTTTTCACACAAAAAATTCTATAATTGATATGCTCACACTTTACAATGTTTTTATATATGTAATTTCATCAATTTTACCAGGGAAAACCCTAACCTCTGGCACTATGAAAGCAACCATACATGAAACACGCACGAATTTATGCCACCATGCAATATTGACTGTCATGCACACTTTGTCTCTCTTCAATTATATATATATATATATATATATATATATATATATATATATATATATATATATATATATATATATATATATATATATATATATATGCAAGTTTCATTAAAAACGACAGACAAGGTACTACGGTTAAGTTTTTTATTTAATTTTTCTTGCGTACGAACAAGAGCTTTCTTTGCTGGACAAAGTATGTGTAAGAACTGTCCAAATGTTTTATTTTTCCGAGCGCTTTCGGCTATATCTTTAGCCATTATTAAGGATGATTTGATTTTTCAGTTTAATTGAGTGTGTGCATTATGTGTGTCTTAGTGTGTAGTAGTGGTGTTTTGTCCAGCAAAGAAAGCTCTTGTTCGTACACAAGAAAAATTAAATAAAAAACTTAACCGTAGTACCTTGTCTGTCGTTTTTAATGAAACTTGCATAAAAGAAGGATTGCTGCCTAAATATACAACTATATATATATATATATATATATATATATATATATATATATATATGGATAAAATAACTGAAAAAAAATGGGTGTTTTTTTTTATGAAAGTATTTATTTCTGTGTTTTTATATATATTTAATATTTCAGACCACCTCGGTCCTTCCTCAGAAATCAAATGAGATACTGTATATATATATATATATATATATATATATATATATATATATATATATATATATATACAGATTGCGATGGATAAGTTGTCGTCTAAATTACGCAGAAATGAAAATAACACTGACATCTGATATTTTAACAGATATATAACCAAAATTACACAAAATTATCCTGCAATTATTTTGTAAATTTATTCAATAAAATCGACATTGGTTTCAACCACTACCTCCAGACGAGTCTGGAATATCCGGCAACTCTTCTGGATGGTCTCATTTTTTATGTTGGGGAATACTGTCATAATCCTAACCTTCAGTTTATCTTTGGTGTTACAAGCAGTTTCATTGGTCTATCGCTCAATGACCCCCAACACATAATAATCAAGAGGTTTTAGTCTGGGGAGTTAGGTGGCCAGATATAATAGGTGATGTCGTTGTCAAAATTGTCTAACAGCCATACCTGGGTTCTCTTTCTAGTGTGGCCTTGTGCATTGTCCTGTTACCTGATATAGAATCTTCTATTAGCCACTCTCTTGACCCTTGGCACCACTACCTCTTCAAGGCACTTGATGTAGTCATCCGTGTTGAGTCTGAGACCATATAGGAAGATGAATGGAGGCATAATGTCGGCATTCCATTCCATCTTAATCACCAGTAGACTCATCCAGCTATGTCCGAATCCTCTGTCCGGTCCTTAGATTGACATGCATAGCCTCCGAAATGTTCGTATTGGAGCTTCAGGGGCGAATGCCAAGCAGTACAGCATGCCGCTTCCAAATTTCTGGCGGAGTAAACTGCGTCGTGGTACCTTTTTCATCACAGACGGTTTTTCATCACCAACTGACCCTACTATACTGTACAGTCGACAAAATCCCAAACAAACAACGGGCAAGCGCGATATTACAAATATAAAACGGCGACAATTTACCCATCGCACCTTGCATATAAACTTTAATCTTTATTTGTAGTAGATACTCCGGCTCTAGTCCGACTGAGATCTGAATAGCGCCTATAAGTGAATTTCTTCTCGTCATAGAGTCTCGAAATTTTCATATCTCCTCAGTTTAATGTCAAAGCGTAACCAAAGGAATTCCGTCCTGGGTATGACGATAAACTACATCCGTGTCCTGGGTAAGACGATATATACATCCGGCAGCAAGACCTCTGATCAAGAGGTTTTGCGGAGCGTAGAACCACTTCTTGATTGCTGATGTTCTCAGGTTCACCTTGACCCGGGTGGTAACCCCTGTTAGGCTTCCAGTTATGGGCAAATAGTTGACACTCAGTCTGGGGTCAAAACACTATGAATGTGTAAAGAAATAGGTTTTAATACTGCAATACATTTTTGTAAAAGATTAATATCAGCAGTAAATTTTTGGAAGCAAAAATTATTACCAGCAATACATTTTTGAAAGAAGAATCTTTGCAGAAATACAATTTTGGGAAATAAAAATCTTCTCCGCATTAATTAACCCATTGAGGTTGATATGCCGTAAAACAAAACCAACCGATTTTATAAGTGAATACTGTTTTTTATTTACTAATCCGTCAGATTTTTTTTTTTACTTGAAACATTTTGTTTACTGGATACACTTGAGCTCACTTTTTGTATTTGAGTACACTTGAGCTCATTTTTTTGTATTTGAGTACACTTGAGCACACTTGTTTGTATTTGAGTACACTTGAGCTCACTTTTTTGTATTTGAGTACACTTGAGTTCACGTTTTTGTATTTGAGTACACTTGAGCTCACCTTAGTGACTAAAGAGACTATTTATTCATTTTCATCTACCAGCCTGAATATTCAAGAAATCCTATTGCACTCTCCCGCATGATTCGAACCTGTTTTCCCTTGGGAAAACCGTCATTACATCTGACGTACTCTGAGCTCTGGCCTATTGAGTGTGTTGACGATCTAGCAAAGTTGAATAGTACCTTTGAACACAAGTGTTTCTCTGACTCCAGATAGAGACATATCTGCGTTGTTTCGTATCTAACAAGCGAAAAAAGCAACTAATTAAAATTAATAAAAAAAAAATCCATCTCTTTACAGCGTTCGTGATCAAGGACTGAAGCGAGTGGCCACAATAAAGTCAAACGTTGACTGATGTCTAAAATCGACTTTTCTCATCTTCAAGAAGGATCAGATTCCTGGTTTTCCCAAGATATTCCGTTGCTCGCTTCATAATCTCACAATCGACTAGCGGTAATGACAAATAGCTTGAAAGATTTTGTAGATTTTTAAATGCAACTTTAAACATCAGTCTATTTTTGATTCCCTCCTCTCTTTCTCTCTCTCCATATATATATATATATATATATATATATATATAGATAGATAGATAGATAGATAGATAGATAGATATATATGAAGAAATATAGTCTTAAAGTGTGCTATATTTATGCGATAAAGTGCTCAATATCAAAGATAGAGCGTGTGTAAATATAAAAGTGAACATAGAAGTCAATACTTAGAGGCGACAGTCTGTTTCATGCTAGTGCAATCGTCAGGCAACTCCTGGCGATTGCTGACGGTTGCCTGACGATTGCACTAGCATGAAACAGACTGTCGCCTCTAAGTGTTGACTTCTATGTTCACTTTTATTTATATATATATATATATATATATGTGTGTGTGTGTGTGTGTGTGTGTGTGTGTGTGTGTATGTGTGTGTGTGTGCGTGTGTGTGTGAGTTTTGTAATTAAATGAAAGGTTTTAATTATGCATGAGTTATAGATAATAAAATTCCAGTAATATGGGAACTGCACGTAGACAACATTAGATACAGCCTATTTGTATTAAAGGCTTTTGCCAAAATGTCAATTAAGAATCTGATATGTTAGAATGCATATTGTGATTTTTTACAATGAAATTTGACCAGTGTCTAATCTGCTTTAAAATTTCCACTTTTTGCGATAACTCCAAAGTTGTTCTTTTCCTCTTATTCACAGACTTGAAGTGGCTAATTTTGTATCTATTAGCGAAGTATCCGAACATATCCAAACGTATACAGCGAGGCAATTCTGAGAGGAAGGGAAATCCTAACATTTTTATCATCATTGGTGGCCACAATCTTAACAACGTAAGATATGAAGATGACGCAGTGCTGATAGCAGACACGGAAAGGAAACTACAAAACCTCCTAAAGAAGGTAGCGAAGAAGAAGGAAAAGAAGGGACTAAGCATAAACTACAAGACGACAGAATGCATGGTCATCAGCAAAAAGATGAACCCGAAATACGGTTTACAGATAGGGGGCACTAAAATCAAACAGATGTGGAAATTTCAGTATCTGGGAAGTGTTCCGACAGAGGACGATAAGTGCAACACTGATATCCGTAGACGTATTGGAATATGCCAAAGACGCATTCCAAAAGCTAAGCAGAGTATTGCGAGACATGAGGATTTCGTTGGTAACAAAGAAACGAGTACTTAGCTGCTACGTGATATCTCTGTCCTCCTTTATGGCAGCAAATGTTGGACGATCTACTCAAAGATGACGAAGAGACTCGAGGTAACATACATATGGTATTAGAGAAGGATGCTAAGGATTCCATGGACCGAACCTGTGAGCAACGATGAGCTTTTGGAGAGGATGCAAACAAAGAGGAAACTTGTATTTAGCATCAGGAAGACGCAGGTGAAATTTATGGGACCCGTAATGAGAAAGGGGAGCTTGGAGAATCTGATACTCACCGGGCGAATAGAGGTAAAAATGGACAATGTGAAGCAACGCGTGACATACTTAACGGGCTTAAGCAAGTGAATGTCAGAAAATGGTTTGGGCGAAAAAACAAAATCAAAACATATTGAGAAGTACAAAGGATAAGAGGAAGTGGAGGGCCATGATCGCCTACATCCTGAAAGGACATGACTCATAGATGCTGCTTGAATAGAAATTCCTTTATTCTAATGAGATGGGAAGGGAATAAGACTAAACCACTCAGTGTACTTAACAAGTAGAGTCCTAGCTGTGAGGGTATGGAATGGTCGAAATAAGGAATGTAGCTCGCTTGAATATCTGCCATGGAAATAGCGATAGAGCAAGCGAGGGGCTAACAACGATCCACCTGTGGGAATGGGGTTTTAGCCTTTTCATCTCAAAACCCACAAGGCCAAGTAAACGCTTTTGTATTCTACCTGGGCTTGAAAGTGTAGCATTGTTAGATTCAGTTCACATATGGCAGTAATACTCGATTTTCATCTGATCAGCCTTTTCGTAAGACTATGACAAAAGAAGTTAAGCATAAAGATACAACCCAATCGTTCCACCATTGAGCTGTGTGGGGTCTGCTTAGAGGAGATCACCTGCTACTTCCAGTCACTAGAAATGGCGTATTAGTAAGCGTATCTTAGATGTGACCCAAGGCGAACGTATACAGCGCCAAGTAATTATCGATTTCACTAAACAGCCATAAGTGATCTAGCGAGACAAGATTGCTAAGCATTACACTACGCTGAAGTGCCCCACCCCGGTGACTAGGTTGACTATCAGAGTGTTTGCCATAAACATCAACTGACATTGCGATGACAAAAAAAAATAGTAATAGCTGACAATGCTTCGACTAGAAATCATCAGTGATGCTTATATTGGCGTATATCGTCTATTATATTTGCATGTCTCGTATATTTGATATCTAATCCTTTCTATGGTATACAGCTTTAGGCTGTTCCATGTTCTTATATTGACTGTTTCATGTACTTTAAAATCCTAGTCAAATCGAGGCTTTCATATGGATGGAATGCATGGCGCGAATCCCGTTCAGAAATATGTAAACTGTTAGCTGTTTACAACCGCTTCCTAAGATCAATGGTGAAACAAATTTTGCATGCGTAAAGTCCGAGGGTCTCGGCAATGATCATCCTTATTCGAATCTTGTGGACTGGCGCTACAGAATCACAAACGAAGAACATACCAAATAACAGAAACGACATCACTACCAACATCTAAAAGAGATAGTACACGTATCTCGAAGAGAGAAAAATGACATGATCAAGATGTTGAAATTCCTGACAGATTCAAATAAAATTTCAAATGAGAAAACCCCACCAATACTAGAAAGAGCGATAACAGCCACGGGATTTGCGAAATGTATTTTCCTAAAAAATAAAATAAGTTGTTTTAAGGGAAATATTTCAACCGAAAGATGCCGTATATACTTTCTTTGTAACTCATAACAATTTTAACTGCAAAAGTTAACTAAGGTATTTCATTATTTAATGAACTTCCTTTTAAAATAAAATGTCTTACTGCCGATAAAGTTTTAAAAAAATCATAACGGTGAAGTCATTAATAGAAGGATATTATGGCCAATGATGTCACGAGCACAAGATTCAAAATAGCAGATAATTATGCAAACATATGTATTATATACAAATGTTACAGTGATAAGAATTGCTTTTGTCTGAAGTAAATAAAGTGTGGGATTTTACGACCGGAAAAACGGAGACGTCAGGTGCTTAGAATATTTTATAATTCCACTATAAATCTCAGTGGACTATTCTCTTTGTTGCCAAAAATCACGGTAAATTTGAAGTTTAAGCCTCTATTCATGCGCGGAAGCTTACTTACATAACCGCCTTTTTACTGATCTTCCGATCTTTTTACTCGTCTCAATTACCGCGTAAAACTCAAGAAGTCCTTAGACACTTTTGAAAGTGAAGCTTTTATTGAATTCTTTTTTTAAATTTGTTATTTAGCAAAGTTGTTTTTATTTGTTATTTAGTAAAGCAATGACAAGTGTTGTTTATTTATAGTGAAACATTAATAATAATGAATTCTTGTTTAAATAATAAAACAAATTTTAAAACGTAGCCTTTCCGCAATTGACTTTGCTATTTTGTAAATAATCATGCTTAAATAATATTGGTTAAATTCGTTTATGTTATTATTAAGTGCTTTCTAAAATTTAAAAAAAATAATTATGGTTTTTAAAAATCCAAATCTAAAATAAAATGACTCTTAAAATTGTTCATGTTTTTATTATTTTGTAAATGATCATACTTTTTAAAACCCCAAATTTAATAACAGAAAACTTGGGTTACTTTTAAAATTTCGCACATTAATTTAGATTAAAATTTGCGCATTGCGTGCGTAGTAATGAAGACAAGTGAATCTTTCGCGCATGATTATTCGAGGCAAACCTATGTAAACAAACCCAGTAGTGGCTGCAGAACTGTAGCAGCGACGCGAATAAGTCCGAACTTATAATGTCGATAACAGCTAAACGGTAGATTTCCGAAAACTTTTACTGTTATTTTCTAATTAAGCATGCAAATTTACACCAAAACGGACATTTTCTGAAAATTTTCATTACAATTGGTTTGCGGCGTTTAATGTTCAAATTTACCAAAATCGCTGCACACATTCTCTGGGATGGCTGATCATTGCATTTCCATAGCTAACCTCTTAATCCCAAGGTTTTTTTTCTTCTCCCTATTCGTGGCTAAAGATTAGCGTAACCAAGCTCTCGCTTAACGTTTCAAAAATTGTTATGGTTCAGATTAGGATCAAGGGAGAACAACACGAACACAAGAGTAGAAATAACGAAGATATATTACACGGAATAATAATACAAGATGTGGAAGGTGTTAGTATGACTGTCAGTCTGGTTTGGAGTGAACAACTATCGGTTCGACTCAATTCGTCCCTATCTCTTGAGAGGCGTAGTATACATAGTGTTAGGAAGAGTTCATTCTGTAGTTATAGGTAAGGACCCATAACATAAATACTAGCTGATCTATTCGTTAGTTGTTTTAAACAGCCTCAGCTCGTACATAGATCGCTTCTTAATGAATAAAATTGCGTTCCATTCCAGGAATGAAGCCATCTATTATATTTCTTTTTGTTTCTGTTCTAAGTTTGCACAATAAACAAATAACCGAAAGTCATGTGATTAAATCGTACAAATGCACGAATATATGACAAAAGAGGTAAGTCTTAATCAAGAACAAAGATTGTAAAGTGTTTTTTGTTTTTTTAAATTTTTTTGGTGATCTTTTCCCTTTTTTTTCTTTTAAAGAAAGGTTCAGGCTAAAAGGTTGATACTTTGGCACATGTTTCCTTAGTTTTGGCCCCTGATTATGTGACTTTTCTTTTTAGATTGTAGCGGACCCTGTGTGTATTTACGTGTTGTATTAGAAACACGTGTGTAACTCCTGGTAGAATATTAAAAGGTCCAACTACAAGACAATGGCCAGGTTAGAATTAAGTCCATCTGAAAATAAAGAAGACAAACAAAACCGATATATGAGCTGGGAAACAGAGAAACAGTCTGTCTGTGGATTACAAAAATATTGGCTCCTGAAAAATTAATTTCGGTTGAGCTCTGTTGGTTTGAGGTGTGAGTTTGTAAACAGTGACTATTTAAGCTAATATAGCATGACTCTTCGGCAGAATTGAGTCACTGTCAGTCACTGTGTGCTTATCTAAATCTAAAAATAAACACGCTAAAATTCACCTTCATCCCTGCCGTGAGCCGACGGCTTAGTGGTAGAAGTTCCGACTGACGCCAATCCAGTCGGGTTTCGATCATAGCCGGACGTCTACCCACACTGATGAACTGTGAAACAGCGAAACAGTCTGTCTGTGGATGACAAAAAATATATATATATAAATATATATATATATATATATATATATATATATATATATATATATATAGTGACTGTTAAAGCTGATATAGCATCACTCTTCGGCAACAAGCGAATTGAGTCTTGTCAGTAACTGTGTGTTTATCTAAAAATAAATACGCTACACCTTCATCCCTGCCCTGCGCCGACGGTTTAGTAGTAGAATTTCCGACTGACGCCAATTCAGTCGGGTTTCGATCCTAGTTTAGAGACAACCGGACGTCTAGCCACACTGAAGAGCTGCGAAACAGTCTGTCTGTGGATGACAATTATATATATATATATATATATATATATATATATATATATATTAAACAAAAGAATTTTACAATGGACATAGACAATAATATTTGTGCGTGTGTGTGAACATTTGTGTCTGTTCTGTTGTGAATGTTTGTACGTATGTGTATTTATGTATAATGTTCACGGTGTCTTCCACAAATGGGAAGACGGAGATTTTCTAAGACAGCTTACATTGGAGTCGCTGAAAGGAAGAAATGAAAAAGAGGACGAGGCGAGAAGTCGCCTAGTGACAATTTGGGAATTAAGAAGGAGCTAACTCCGACAAGATGTTCCGACATTTAATTTTTAAAATATTATAACTCAAATATAACAAAGCAGCATTGGAAAAGATGCCGGTTTTTACCGCCTGTTGTTTCCCGCTACTAACGATTAATACCGAAATATAAAGTCGGATATTTATTTTACTTTCCCCATAGAGACACTTTCAACAAAATACGGACAAGGGAATATCATCTCACTGCGTACCTTAACCACTGGTTTTGTCATTTTCAAAAGGGATTCTTTACATCGCTCCGGTGTTATAAACATCAGTTTGATTCGAATTTAGTTTGAATGTAACCCATGAAATGGGTTTTCAGTGTGAGATAGAAACAGATATATATTTTCTTTTTCTACAGAACTTGAATGAGATTAATTAGATACAAAGGCAATGAAATATTCGTTGAACAATGTCATGATTCGACAAAACTGATCGATCGCCAAATGTATTCTGTTAAATACAAATATTTGTCTATATTTCCCGCCATACACCCATACGCGGCTCGTGGGCGTTAGGTTTTGCAGATATATCTATTCCCATCCTTTTCTTGATCCGTATAATAAAGAATATCGCTTATCTAAAATTATGTTTACTGATTCATGGTATATATTAAAACAATGTAATAACCGCCATGAATAGACAAAATTTATATTTATTACAACTCATGATTATAATTAAAAGGTAAAATTGAAAAACAAGAAAGTTAACCGGTTCTGAACATTGTTCAACAGAACTAGATTGCGGTTAATAAATACAGAATTATTAATAAAAAAAGATGGAAAATATGTGTGGAAGGAGAGAAAAATATTTAAATGGAAATTAATTGCAGGCTCAGTACAAAATCCTTCTGTTTGCATAACGACGGTTTCAAGGAATTCTTATTAAAATTTCAGAAATGAAATTAGAAAAAGCATTACTTTTTGACTAAACCTCATACAATATTTAGAACTGTTTGCCTGGATTTTTCTGTACTCCCCGAAATGGTTAGTGAACATGGTTAGTTTCTGATTCATGAATGTACTGTTAATTGGAATAAACAAACCTATGTTGTTTGCACAATTCTCACTGGATCGATACTCCTACCCAATCAGATTTGTACTCTTTCCGAATCAAATTATTTCCTTCGCTTATATGACGCACATTTTGGCTTCTTTCTGGAGGCGACATTTACTATTTGTGTGTCTTTATCTTAACCTTAACTAACTTACTTATTATAATTTCCCAATAATTAATAAGGTTTCTTTCCTCCCCTTAATTGTCCTTTTTATTATTATTAATGTTGTTGTCTTTATTATTAGAGATCACGTGATAGAGATCAAAGTAGTCAGGTTGGGAATAGAATACCGTTGAAACAATGGCAGCTTCAAAATAATGGCGATGATGGCGTTGTCTGGCCAACATCCAGACAACATATCACAGATCGGGCTTCTATATCCAGATCATTTTGCCTTGGAAAGAGCGCTGCTTCTGGATGGGGGGAAAGATCCGAAGACATGATTGGGGGCTCCTAGAAACTCATAGCTAACTCGACAGACGGACAGAAAGTTGGCATCAAACGTCGATCCATCACGTTTTTTCATTTTTTTGGTTTCATTTCAGTTTTTTTTGGGCTTTGTTTTCTGTCCGTAATTTTCCCATCGGACTTATTTTTCTTGTTAGCCTCTTGTTTTGTCATTGACATGTCTTCGCTTTCCTCTGTTCTTCTGTTGTTTGCTTGTTACTTTATCTCTTTCTTCCTTTCTTTTCTATTTTACTACTTCTTTTTCTTCCTTACTTTCATTTCACTGAAGCAGATATTAACTCCCGATGACGTTATCACGTCCTCCGTATTCCCTTTCTTTCTTTCTTTCTAATTCCTTTCTTTCTTTCTTTCTTTCTAATTTTCTTTCTAAATTCTTATTTTCTTTCTTCCTTTCTTTCTAATTCCTTTCTTTCATTCTTTCTTCTTTCTTTCTAATTTTCTAATTTCTTTCTTTCTTTTTAATTCGTTTCTTTCTATCACTCTTTCTTTTTTCTTTCTTTCTAATTTTCTTTCTAATTTCTTTCTTTCGTTCTTTCTTTCTAATTCCTTTATTTCTTTCAATCTTTTATCTTTCTTCACAATTTTCTTTCTAATTTCTTTGTTTCTTCCTAATTCCTTTCTTTCTTTCGTTCATTCTTTCTTTTTTTCTAATATTCTTTCTAATTTTTCTCCAATTTCTTTCTCATTTCTTTTTTCTAAGTTCCTTCTTTCGTTATTTCTTTCTTCCATTTCACTGAAGCAGACATTACATTAGTCATGGCGTTATCACTTCCTCTGTCTTGCCTTTCTTTTTTCTTTCATTTATTCATAGACTTTTTTCTTCACGTTGCAATAAACAACAGTCTTTATTTTCTGTAAAATCATCGTTCTTTCTTGTTTTAATTTCTTCTTCCTCGATCTCCTTCCCTTCATATTTACCTCTCTTTTTATTCTTTTTTCTTTCTTTCCTTCATTCTTTTCTTTTTCGCTCTATTTCTTCCTCAGAACCGTCATCAATTTTTTACTTTTTCTCATACGCTTATTGAGCCTTTTTTCTCTTTTCCCCACTTCGTGTTTTCTTCTCCTCATATTTCCTTTTCTTTTTTCTTTCTTTCTCATCTTCTTGCATAATTTTTCTTATTTGTTTTTTTTTCTTTTCCTTCTACCTCACTTTTTTTACCTTCTCTCTTCTATTTTCTTCTGTCTGTCTCTATTTTTATAAATTTATTCTTTTCTATCTATTCTTCTGTTTTTTTCTTCCTATTTCTTTTTCTTTCTTTTTTGTGCTTTTCCTTTTCTTTCTTAAACTTACATTTTCTTTCTCAATGTATATCTATTACAAAAGCCCTATCATGTTCAAAACGATACCTCCACCCTTCCATTTTATCATGACTACCTCTGAACCCATCTGGCCTCTGACGTTATAATACAAGCATCCATTTTTTGTTTTTCACGCTTTTAAATTTTTTTTCCAAAAATACTATTATTTAAATCTTAGGTACATTTCCAACGTTCCTCCTTTTGTCTGGCAAAACGCCAAATGAACGAAGTGGAGTTGGATTGTTTATAGGGAAATAAATTTAAATTTGCTGTATTTAAACATATTTTTATTCTCTATTCAACATATTATATATATATATATATATATATATATATATATATATATATATATAAGGGAACATAGAAGTCAACACTTAGAGGCGACAGTCTGTTTCATGCTAGATGCAATCGTCAGGCCACCTAACAATTGCATCTAGCACGAAACAGACTGTCGCCTTTAAGTATTGACTTCTATGTTCACTTTTATATTTACACACGCTCTATCTCTGATATTGAGCACTTTATCCCATAAATATAGTATATTTAAGACTATATTTCTTCATATATATATATATATATATATATATATATATATATATATATATGTAAAGAAGAAATATAGTCTTAAATGTGCTATATTTATGGGATAAAGTGCTCAATATGATATATATATATATATATATATATATATATATATATATATATATATATATATATATATATATATGTAAAATAGGTTGGTTAATATAACAAGGTCAAACGAAAGGGTACGAATGTGATCAGTATGGAAAACATTTATTAAATATTAATTATTAAGCACAAGGCAAAATTGAGGCCCGGGTATTAATGCTTTAAGTTCTGAATTTTAGGGCCTCTTCTGTGTCTTCATCAGTGGTTGGATCAATAAACAGAGAAACGGGAAAGACTCACCAACTGTTGTCCTTGTGGCTGGTGAGTTTTACCCGTTTCTCTGTATATTTCTCGCACTGCTGATGAAGGAAACAAGCGTAACCGATAATTCCTGAATTAAAGAACCTTAATGTCAGTGCTTCATTTAAGTCTTGTGAGTAATAATTAATAAATGTTTTTCGTCCTCATCACATTGGTATCCTTTCGTTTGCCCTTGTTTTATTAACCAACCTATCTATTTTACATGCAATAAGAAGCACACGTGTCTGACCCCATTTCGTAGGCCAATAACTTTGGAATGACCTCAAGTCTTCACAGCTTGTGTAGTAACGTTTCAAGCTTTAGTCTGTAACGTTTGGCATTTCTATCTTTTCAGGTTAAGAAATGCTTTTCACTTCAAAAGAAAAGGCATTTTGCGTGTTAGAGTATGCTCGGACTCAGTCACCGAAGACAGTGCAGCGTGCCTTCTTCACAAATTTTGCAAAGAAGGCACCAACTACAAAACAAATTAGGACTTGGCACCACAAATTTCAAGAAAAGGGCTGCTTATGCATACCTAAATAGCCAGGACAGCCATCAACATCAGCAGAGACAGTGGAGCAGGTTCGTGAAGCCTTCCTGCGTAGTCCTCGGAAGAGTGTTAGAAGAGCAAGTATGGAAACCCACATTCCACAAACAACAGTTTGGCAGATTCTGAGGAAACGATTGCGATTTAAACCTTACAAGCTGCAGCTCGTTCAGGCCTTGAGGGAAGGTGATAAGCGAAAACGTACAGAATTTTGTGTTGAAATGCTGCTGTAGCATGTCTTCGGTAACAGTTTCCAGTGCAGCTGGAAACTGTTACCGAAGACATGCGACAGCGAGTTTGGCACGAGCTCGAATACCGAGTCGACGTGTGCAGAGTCACAGGCGGCGCTCATATTGAACATTTATGAAAATCTGTCATAGAACCAACAAATATTTGTACTTTTCTTTGTAATCTTAACCAATAAAACTTATGACCTTCAATATGAAGTGTATTTAGTTTCATTAAGATCCATCAAGTAGTTTCCGAGATATGGGCATTTAGAATGGGGTCAACCATTTTGGAACACCATATATATATATATATATATATATATATATATATATATATATATATATATATATATATATATATATATGTACAGTTACGGCCAAAATCATCAGAAAAGTAGGAATAATTTTTTATCAAAGTTGTTTTATATTCTAAAACTTTCACAGACAATAAATACGATATCATTTGTTATTATCAGAGATTTTGGTTTAATTTGAGAGGATAATACAAAAGTTATGGATGATTTAGTGATTTACTGCAAAGCCCATGGCGGACAAAATGATCAGAACGGTTGCTTTTACTCCGTGTTTTGGTATATTTAACTGGCGAACTCTAATTTTAAAAAAATTTGTTTACGTGACGGTTCGTTTACTAAACATTAGTAAGAATATCTGCAGTGTACTTTGTTAATATAATGCCACTTACTCCGTTACCAATTCGTCAGCAGATTATTAAGCTTCGAAAGAAGGATAATTTAAGTATTGGGTCTATTGCAAAGATTGTTAACAAGTCCAAAAGTGTTGTTCACGGTATTCTTAAGGTCTACGATGATTGTGGGTCGTGTGAAGCGAGAAAGTCTACAGGTAGGCCAAGAAAAACGACAAAGAGAGAAGATCGTGCTATGGTAAAGTTTGTTAAAAAGGACAGATTTAAAACTGCTGCTGCTGTTTCTCGGGAAATGAGCATTGTACTGAAGAAAACTTTATCTCGAAAAACTGTCTCGTCGTTTAGTTGAACATGACCTACAAGCAAGAGCACCTGCGGTGAAGCCACTGATCAGCTCCAAGAATAAAATGTGTCGTCTTACCTTTGCAACCGAACATGTGTCGTGATCTCAAGAAAAATGGTAAACGGTGCATTTCAGTGATGAATCTAAGTTTATGCTATTTGGCTCAGATGGGAAACGTACCGTTCGTCGAAAAGTAGGTGAAAAATTGTCGCCTAAATGCGTTAAGACTAGTGTTAAATTTGGTGGAGGAAGTGTCATGGTTTGGGTATGATATCTGCAGATGGTGTGGGCCCTTTGGTGCGATTACATGGAAAGGTAAATGCAGGAGTTTATAAATAACTTGTAAAAGATCATGTCTTGCCTGTGCTGAGAAAGTCAACTAAGCGACCACCTATATTATTGCAGGACAATGCCCCATATTACAAGGCTAAGGTGGTCATGAACTTCCTCAAGGCTGAAAAGGTTATTGTTATGAATTGGCCTGCTCAAAGCCCAGATCACAATCCTATTGAAAATGTGTGGAATATTCTAGGAGAACGTTCGAAAGCCAGAAATCCTAAAACAACTGAGCAATTATGGAATGGCCTTCCGGTAGAATGGAATAAGATCATCCAGCAAGAAATGCAGTCAAATATGTCAATGTGTGATTGAAGCTAAAGGGCTTCACACTAAATATTAAATAATTCCAGTATTCTCTGTCATTTTTTATTATTTTGTTATTTTTTCAACCGTTCTGATCATTTTGTCCGCCATGGGTTTTGCAGTAAATCACTAAATCATCCATAACTTTTGTATTATCCTCTCAAATTACACCAGAATCTCAGACAATAACAATTAATATCGTATTTACAGTCTGTGAAAATTATAGAATATAAAACAACATTGATATACCTACTTTTCTAACGAAAACAATGCCGTTCTGAACATTTTGGCCGCAACTGGGTGTTCAATATATTTAGGGAAACTATCTACATGGGCAAACTGAATGTTTTTAGTGACCGACGTTCTTACCGCCCTTTATTTTTTAAATTAATTTTTTTTACTTCCGGTCTTTTTCACTTCTGATCATGTTCAACAACCTTAGCTCGGGTTAGCTACAAAATCAGAAAAATGGGCAACCCATTGTAGACCGAACCTTTCTTGTTCCAGTTATTCCTTCACGGTTTAAATTTATTTATGCTTTTACACTACTGTAAAAGATGAGATTTTAGGCAAAAAAATTTAAGTAAATAAAACATACGAAGCTTGAAAACAGACTATTTGTTTCGCTCGAAGCATTGCTTAAATACTTGAAACTAAATTCACCACAAACAACCAGTAAATATGCAAAGTCTTGGAAACTATATTATCAAAGGTTCTTGGTCAACTGCACGACCGACAAGAGCCCGACAGATAACTTCCCGATAAGGACAATTGCCCGTAGGAATACTGACCGATATCGACAACCGCCCGAAGTAAAAATGACCCATATTTATAAGTATGTTGAATATTTAGATATTTTTGCTGTTAGTCGAAAGGGAAATTTATAGATCTTAGCAAACCGTTCTACCCTCCTTCTTCTGGAGATGAAGACTCTGTGCCGAGTTTAAGCTTAATATTTGTCTGATATAAGACACTTTTGAGAACGATAAATAATGTCATGAGTTTAAAAGAGTTGGTTTGTTTAATATAAAATCAATCTTATTTCATTATTGCTTGTTTCATTCGTACTTTCTTAATCAATATTTCCGGTTATTATTACTATTTGCATTATTTATATTATTGTTAATATTATTATTGCTGGAACATTATTATTATTATTATTATTGTAACAAAATGAAACGAAATGATAAAGAATATATGAAAGGTTTAAAGCCATCGAATCTTACTTTTCGGTTCGATAAACAATCGCCAGTGAAGATCAGAAGAGAAGATTCAAAATTTCTCTTTCTCCCACTTCAAAAAATTGGTTGTATTTTTCAATATGAAACACGATGGAAATTGCTATTGCACTGAAATTATAATATGATACTTTCCCTTTACAAATGGCAGAAAAAATATCGGGCAGTTATCCCTATAGGGCGTTTTTCCGTGGGGTAATTGTTCTTATCAGGTGGTTATCCATCGGACTCTTGTCATTTCGGCAGTGGATCTGGAACCGTTGATAAGATAGTTTCCAATACTGGCTATTTACTGGATGTTTGTAGTGAATCTAGTTTCAAGTCAGTAACATTATGTTGCAATAATAATTATATAATAATAATGTTCCAGAGTTTTCTTGACAGGATGATGATGATGATGATGATGATGATGATGATGATGATGATGATGATGATGATGATGATGATGATGATGATGATGATGATACGAAAGATGCGGCTATAAGCAGAAAGAAAAATAATTATCAATTGTAGGAAGAATGGATGTATCGGCGTTAGCTAGAGAAACTAGAGTAAAGAAATTTAAATTGTTTGGAAAATATTTTAACGTACGACGGAAAATGTGTCACCAACAGATGATGGTGAATATATAATAGCAAGCAAGTAAAAGTAAGATTTCGGAAACAGGAAAGTCTCGTTAG
Source organism: Acanthosepion esculentum (assembly GCA_964036315.1). Taxonomy (NCBI): domain Eukaryota; kingdom Metazoa; phylum Mollusca; class Cephalopoda; order Sepiida; family Sepiidae; genus Acanthosepion; species Acanthosepion esculentum. The sequence continues at coordinate 7,331,053 of OZ038489.1, forward strand.
AAACAAGGAAAACTGCGGTGGACTGTGACCTATCAGTCTATCGTCGTGTATAGTAAAGGCTTACGGTCACATCATGTTGCATTACCAGATCCCATACGATTACTGAAGTTAAGCAACGTCGAGCTAGCACAGTACATAGAGTTGTGACCACTTGCGAATACCAGACATTGTAAGCTTGATTGCGTGTGTGGAGTCGTGGATAATGGGTCAGAATTGTTAATCGCAGAGCCACGTTTCAATTCCCGTTGGGTTCGTTATATGCGCTTACTCAAAAATACCCCTGGGAAAGGTATGAATCCGCCTCTTTTCCCTCCATCTGTGGGTTAATTAGTAAATCTTGTATCACTATACAATTATTATCTCCCCAATTCTTACCATCTCAAAATATTTTCTGATTTTAAATAACCTGTGAAAGGTTGGGAAGCCTGCAAACGGGAGTTAAAACGTATCAATAAAACAATTCTCTATGGCAGCGAATTCTGGACAATTTCCTCACAGACAAAGAAATGACCAGAAAGTGATGTGGTTTTCGAGAAGGATGCTGTGAATGCCGTAGACATGGGATAAATAAATATATTTTGAGGACAATTTAAATATATGGCACATTCAAATGTAATGTCAATCGACGTCTCCAGATGCCCTGATCTATCCCCTATCCTACTCTTAATCCATTCCTCTATCACTCCTATTTGTTCCGGCTCCAACTCTCTGTAAGCCCTTGCGTGCTAGTGGCTTCCCGCCTTTCATGGGATGAAACGATTAAAAAATATAAATAAAAGGAAAGTAAGCTTGGAGAATTTGTCACTCAAATGGCATTCAAGGCAAGAAGATTATAGGGAAGCATCTAAGACCGATTGATTTCTGTAAATGGGTCGGAAAACAGGGGCTGGAATTGATAGTCAGCCGATAATCATTGCTAAGAGTTTTTTCCTCTATCATTTCACCCCCAGTTAAGGTGATGAAGCCACTAAGACAAAAGTGTGTTAATCAGTGTGAAAGAATATGATAAAGATATTCAAGAGAAAATACAATAAAAGAACGGGGGACAGAATATGACGAGTGAGGTTGCATTTACAATTTTAAAGGTCAAAATTAGTTTAGAAAACGAGAAACTTGAATAGATTTCTACAAACGTGATAAATTGTTAGTATTGAACACCAAGGACAAGCCCCCGGGCCTTGCCTTTGAGGATTTTGATGTTCCTCTCCGTTGAATGTTTATATCAAGAAATTTCAACAGTGAAATGATGAAATCTAGGTACCAATCTACTATTATGTTTAGATTCGTAAAGTCTAGGTACAAAACGGGAAGCCCAATGAGAACGGCTAACAAAAAAGTATTTATAGAAAAGACTAGCAGCATGGCCCGGCGTTGCCCGGGCTTGATTCAAAAATCACTATCACTTGACTTAAAATATTTTTGCCCTTCCTTGCCTTTAAAGGAGTGCCTTTTGCCGTGCTGATTTTGCTACATGCCTTATTTCTTGCCTATCTTACACTGCGAATTTTTTCAAAGCTCTATACTAAACATTAAATCTGTTGCGAAAAAAGAACTAAACAAAATGAACACAAAACGATCAGCTTTAAAAAGGGACTCGTAACTGGAAAAACCGAATGAAAAAAGAATGTTAACAACATATACTTTTTCACACCCAACCCAGTTCTGCGGAATCAGAATCAACGTTGCGTTTAAGCAAGCGAATGAGCCATTTGGAGTAAAGTGCCATGCAGATTTTAATTTTTCCCACTTGTGACAAATGCAGCTATCGATTTTTTTTGCATGCTAGCATGCTATTTAACATTCGTGTCAGTCTCTCACGCTGGCCAATAGAATCTTCCTGCCTATTCGTGGCAGCCAGCTATAGGCTCTCACTCTGGCCAGTACAAAATAGCCGCAATCTACATGAAAACAAACGTAGAAGCATGAAAAAATCGATTATTTCCATTATCGATGGGAGTTGGGAAATGCAAAGTTGGTCTTGGAGCATGTGCATGTAAATTATGGTACAAATCAGTCGAAAATTGCGGCCGTGCATTCGTCACACACACACACACACACACACACACACACACACACACATGGTGTGAATGTGAGTTGCAAATGACAGGAAATTATGGAGAGCCATGATCGCCAACTTCCTGAAAGGGAATGGCAGATTAAAAATGTCATGTTAGAACTTTTCTTTGTTTTAAAGAAATTTTTAAAGTTAGATAATTTCTTGGTTTTATTTGTTTTATTTTGGAAACCGATATTTTCATTTGACACAGGCGCTGATTCGATTTTATCTTTCTACAGGAAAATTATTATACCGTTTCTTTTCTTTGTCGTTAATCTAATTTTCATTTCGTCCATTCGCATTTCTAGCAAGCTCAAAAATGAATTTGACCGTTATATATTTTTCCTTTACTAATGGTCTACACAAGACAAAGCCCAAGTGTAACGTAAGGTAGAGTGAAATTGTTCTTGGAGCGTAAGATATGAAGTACGGGTTTAAGGATATATAGAAAAAATATGCTCATCTCTGGATTAGAGAGGTTAAGATGCACTCGAGAGGGTGTTCCACAAAATCGCTACTCTTGGGGATAGATTAATTTGTTTTTTTTTACGGTTTATCGCCTCTTGCAGGTTATTTAAAGACAGAAAATATTTTAGATTGTAATAATTTTTATATTTGCAGATAATAATTGTTTAGTGACACCAGTCTAACTAATTAACCCATACCTGGGGTAGAGGCGGATTCATGCCTTTTTCAAGGTTATTTGCGCGTAAGTGAATATAACGAACCCAACTAGGATTGGAACTCGGCTCTCCCATTAACAATTCCGAGCCATCCATTACACCACCCGTGCAACCAATGTGACAGCACTTGTATTCCGAAGCTGTCACCCATCTAGATACGGACCAAGCTCAACATTGCTTAACTTTGGTGATAATACAGGAACCGGTGTGGTCATAAGTCAGATATATATGTATATATTAATTCGTTATTAATAGTTACTTTTAATTTACAAGAATGAACAGCAAACAATTCCTTGAAGCTTGAAACTGAACTTGACTCTCCGATTAAAAATTCTGAGCCATTATCAATTACACCGTCCGTAAACGCAAGCTAACAGCACCTGTTATAACCAAGCGGTCACCCGTCTAGGTACCGGTCAGGCTCGAAATTGCTTAACTTTTATAATCGTACAGTAATCGGTGTTTCAACGTGATGTAGTCATATACAGGTGTCCATAAAGTTCGTGTTCATTTTTTTAGAAATTATAACTTTATTTGTATTTGCGATAGAAATATTCTGTAAAAAAATGTTATATAGTTTAATGTACCTAGTTTTAAGCATAGCTAAAATAACTAATGTGATTTCAGGCATTACTGTAAATCAGTTGGCAAATGTTTTCCGTGAACTGCAAAATCGTATTACCCTTTGTATTGCTAATGATGGAGGACATGTGGAAACTTAAATAAAATTTCAATAAAACCTTAAAAAATATAGATTTACTTATTTCTAATCCTTTTTACAAAGTATTTCTATTACAAATTATTTCTATCACAAATAAAGTCATAAATATTTTAAAGTGCACACGAACTTTTATATACATATATATATATATATATATATATACATATATATATATATATATATATATATATATATATAAAAGTTCGTGTGCACTTTAATATATATATATATATATATAATTAAGTAATTCATTGAGTCTGCAAGAAACCTCAACAGAATACAGAAAGCACTGGACGGCCGTTTCGTCCTATATTTGGGACTCATCAGCAGTGCGCATCCACTACCGTGAATTGAAATCCTGACAGTTAAGTTATCAGGCAAACGTCATACCATCTGTTCCAACGG
>OZ038489.1:7339917-7389917 GCA_964036315.1 Acanthosepion esculentum
AATTATCCTCAAACAGGAAAACAAATCATCTTACCATTAGGCCCTTAATAAGGCCAACTTCAAACAAAAACTAGATCACTATGAACCTCCAGAAAATATTAAAACAGGTAATCTGGTTCAACCCACCTCTCTGTAAACGATCCAATTTAAATATACTTAGATATTTCTTAAGCTTAGTCGACAAGCATTTCAACCAAAAGAACCCTCTACGGGAAATCTCTACCAGACAAACGCTTAAAATTAGCTACTCCTGCACTAGGACATGCAAAATATTATTAGTACACACAACAGCCAAATATTAAAAGCATCCCAAGACGGCAAAACAGCAAAGTTAAAACCATCTTGTAACTGTAGAACCAGGACTATTTGCCCAGTCGGAGGCACCTGTAATTCGGAAAATGCGGTATACCAGGCTACCATTTTCCCCGAGAGAGAACACCACGGGAACAAAGATACACATAGGAAAATGGAAACAAAAGCAATACACGCGCCAACATTCTCAAATATTAACCAGATAACCAAACCGCTCTATCAAAACATTATTGAAAAATTAAGGATAATAACCTTACCCCAATAATCAAATGGGAAATCATCTATCGGTCCGGAACCCCGAACAACTTCTGGGACAGATGCGATCTGTGTATACAGCAAAAAATCGCAATAATCAAGTACACAAATGCTAACCAATTATTAAACTAACTTAGTGAGCTTATCTTTAAATGTAGGCATAAAGACAAACTGAAATCCCATAAAAACGCTTACCTCATGTATTTTGGGAGGATGACACAGGAAGTGGGATTCGTTGATGTGGATGGTAGCACATATTGGAGCATACCCTTGTTTCGTTATGTAAATTTGGAAACGTAGTTTTAAGTGCGTACGTGAGAGTAAGTATTTTGCGAAATTCTGCATACATGGTGGTACCTAGACAATCTTGCCGAGGTACACCTTACCCATGTTTCCAGACTATCAAATTTTATAACATTTCCATAATCCATAGCTTATTGCTTAAGTTTGGTATTTGTTTTTAAATGTCTATTCGCCTCTTGACCGTCTAAAGTTATTTACTGCATTAACCTGTTGTTTCTGACAATATAGTGATTCCTATTATTAATTGGACTACTAACAATTAACCCACTCTATAAATCCATTTACATAGTTTGAAAAGTTAATAGTCAGGCTACTAAGCTACCATTACCCCGCCTTTTCCTTCTCACCCTCTTCTTCTCCAAGCCTCCCACTCCCTCTATATCCCGTCATTTCAATGTCTCCACTGACCATCAGACTTTCCATAATCCATAGCGCTTGTCCTAAATTTGGTATTTGTTTTGAATATCTATTAATTCCCTAAAGACATTTACTGGATCCAACTATTATATCTGACGGTATTATTGTGATTTCTAATTATTGTTTTCTTGTCTTGCTGATAGATTTTTTTTTACTCCTCTCACAGTGGAGATTTCAGGGGTTATTGGCCCTCGTTCGATGGCGTTCCTTCGGAGGATTGGCGTGATTGCGTCTCGATTAACGGATGAGCCTCGCCAAACAGAGTGGCTCTTGCAGCGTGTCTCACTGGCGACGGTTCGAGGTAATGCTTTCTCCATCTTTGCGGCTGGCAGAGGATAGCAAAAAAAATAGTTTTTAGTTACTTTGTTCAAACTTTTTTTTTCAGTAAATAAATTTCTCTATATTAAAAAACAAAATTGGACTAGTGACCACTTCATAACAATCAACCCACTGTATAAACCTATTTACAAAGTTCCAAAAATTATGAATATCTAAGAAGGGCCGGTCGCTAAAGCTGTCCCTACCCCGCCTTTCCCTTCTCCAGCTCCTCTTCCCCAACCCTTCCACTCCTTCTATAATTGTCTCCACTGACTGAAGTCTTCCGCCCCCCCAAAAAACAACAAAAAACACCGAATTTTATTTTATTTAGATTAAGATCTATTTATTTAAATTAATTTGAATCGACCTGCGTAAAAACAACAAACAGTATCGGCCAAAGTAACATACAAACCAATATTAAAATCCCCCAAAATAGAATAAATTGTTGGTTGAGAAAACCTATCACTACTAACCTCTAAACTCTAAGACCTATCTTTACCCAACTCTTCTCCCTTACCTCCCCTCCCCACCTACCAAGCTAAAATGTCTGTCACCCCGTGTATTTTCTCCATTCGATGACCAGGTTTTCGTTCTGATGAGATGAACATCTCGGGGTTTATGAAATAAAAATTATAAACGAAATGGATAATTAAAGTCTCTGTCTTCTTCTTATCAATATATATATATATATATATATATATATATATATATATATATATATATATATAGTTAAACCTAGAGAGCCAGACAAACCTACCAAGGTTTCGCCTAAGTGGATCGTCGAGGAAGCCCGGCCTTTCCTGACGATCCGCTTGGCGAAACCTTGGTAGGTTTGTCTGGCTCTCTAGGTTTAACTACTTCTACTCTACTTATTATATTGAGCACTTTATTTATTTAGTTGCGTACCCGTATATATATATTTTTTCTTTGGGCTTTGGACCTGCATACTGAACGATTGTTTTCGACAGGCGATATTGATTTGATTATTTGCAAATGAAGAAACCGAAGGTTTTCCGAAATGAGTGTAGTCACTAATACTTTTAAAATCCAGTATAATGGATTTTAAAATTAAATACATATAAACTAGGGTTAAATAAAGACTTGGGTATTTTAAGTCTTTATAAATATTTCAATAGTGGTACAAGGAACCTTGTAACATAATATATTTTCTTGGTTTTCTTGTCATTGTGTGTCAAACATAACGGAGCGAAATTATTTCCGGAGTCAGTGATGATGTAAATTAGGTTAATCTTGAAGAATATTCTGTTTTTTTTTTAAATATTTCAGAATATTATGTTCTTTATTTTAAGTTTTTCAAAATATAGTTGTAATTGTTTATTTGTTTTTTTTTTCACAAATATATTTCTTGTTTAAATAACTGATATTATTTTGTTTTTAAAGATCGTTTTTTCTATCGGGGTGTTATGTTATTAGGGTGTTAATAATAGAAGTTTACGTAAACGTATATATATATATATATATATATATATATATATATATATATATATATATATATATATATATATATATATATATATATCGAGAGATAGAGAGAGAGAGAGTTTTGAAAGACAGACACTTCAACATAATTCCGTTTGCTTAGAAAGTATATTTGCGATGTCTGTCATTAAATATTAATTAATCTGTCAGAATGATAGCAAATAATGGATACAAATATCTAATTTGGTATTTCGTATTTATAAAATGATGGCGGTGTTTCAATTACTGGCATGTTTCTGCCAATTTAGTATATACATATATATATATATACATATTTAGTATATATATATATATATACATATATTTAGTATATATATATATATATATATATATATATATTTAGTATATATATACATATATACATATATTTAGTATATATATATATATTTAGTATATATATTTAGTATATTTAGTATATATATATACATATATTTAGTATACATACATATATATATATATATATTTAGTATATATATATATATAGAGAGAGAGAGAGAGAAAGGGAGAGAGGGAGGGAGAGAGAACATTTTAGGTTCAGCTTAATGATAGTTGTATCAATCAGCTATTATTCTCTTTCGTCTTATATATAAAATATTGTTCCAAGGTATGCTACATTTATGATTATATATACTCAATGTCAAGGATTTAAATTTGAACAAGAGAATGACGCCTAGATAACTTGGGTAGTGTATTTCATTTTGATCAAACGGAGGTCCGCGGTGGCGGGGCAACCCCTCCAATGATTTTTTTCCCTTTGATTTAAATTAAATTTGAATTTGAACAAGGGAATGACTCCTATCGAATACAGAATATACAGAATGAAAAAAAATCAGAAGATGGAGGTAACATCGGCAAGATCATTGAGCAATGTTGAAATCCCTTGTTGTTTCACAAATTATAACAAAGATTTAAAATCAATTATCATTTTCTTACAAAAAAATGTGTGGCGCACAGAAAGGCGCGCGTAATTCGGCTAGTTTGAAGTAAATTGTATAGTACTTGATATATGATAGCAAATATTATTTCACAGTGGTTTACCAGATCAGATGCTTCTCACAAATCAATGGACAATTCACATTCAAAAGATTCTCATCATAAAAAAGTAATTTCAGTTTTCAAACTACTACTTTCATTAATTACGCTAGGACTATCATTTTGTTATTATCACAACGTTTCGACTGCAGTGCTCTCTACTCCTCATCTGGTGTCAGTAAATTCAAATAAATCCTCATGGGATTTCGAATTGAACACTTTAGTTAATATACCGCGAATATGACTCTCATTCTGCTGTCCATGTTTAATGTTATCAATTCTTGGCTAATTGTTTATTAAAACAATTAACAATTAACAATTCGATATCCTTTCTACCCAACTCCAGGATTGAACTAGCAATTACTATTTAATCAAATTTTCTAATCAGAATTTTAATCCATTAGAGTGTTAGATCAAGAAAAGCAAACATATTAGAAAAGCATTGGTGACAAGAAGAAGAATAACAAAGACGTATATATTACCGGAAATATACAACCCCTGACGTTAACTACGACGCAGCATTGATACGTTGAAGTTGTTAACGCTCGTCAAATTAACATTTCTATACCGAAAGCCGTTTGCTGCCCGTATATGTTCTTGATTAATCTAATATCTTTTCCAAATATATCAAAGTTGCTGAGCAGTTCCAACAGATCCTTGTGGCGTACTTTGTCGAACGCCTTTGCGTAGTCTATAAAACATAGGTACACGTCCGTCTGCATTTAATATTGCTATTTCTGATAACATTCTGAGCATGAATATCGCGTTCCCTGTTCCGGTGTCATTAACGAACCCGCACTGTTCTTGTCCTATTTCTGGCCTGATTCTGCTGCGTGCTCTATTCATCAGAATGCGGATGATGAGTTTTGTTATGTGGCCCATTAGGCTGATTATCAGGTGGAGTTCACATTCATTTGTGCGATAGAGAATGAGTTCAGCAGATATACAAAAATAGAAAGGGCGTAAGGCAAGGATGTGACTTCTCACCGGACTTATTCAACCTATATACCGAGGCAATACCGTTAATGGCTAATGACGCATTCTAAAAGCTAGTCTTAGACAGGAGGATTTTGCTGGTAACAAAGAAAAGAGTACTGAACTGCTATGTGATATTTGTCCTCCTTTACGGCAGCGAATGTTGGAAGGTTTCCTCAAAGATGAAGAAGAGACTCGGGGCAATGTAGGTATGATTCTACAGAAGGATGTTATCATAGACCGAGCGTGTGAGCAACGATGAGTATTTGGAGAGGATAAAAACAAGGACGAAGCTTATTATTAACATTAACAAGAGGCAGCTGAAATTACTGGAAGAAGTAATAAGAAAGTGGAACTTGGAGAATCTGATACTCACATGACGAATAGAGGGAAAGATAGACAAGGGAAATCAACGCGTAACATGCTAAGCGGGTTTAAGCAAGTGGAAGACAGAACGGTGTCTGGGAGAAGTAGCAAAGAGACCAAACTTATTGAGAGCTACAAGGGATAGGGGGAAGTGGAGAGCCATGATCGGCTACCCCCTGAAAGGACACGGCACATTAAAGAAGCCACTGGAGACGCAGTTTCTGAACAACCACTAACTACAGATGATTACCATATTGGGCTTGTTTTAAGGATTACAGTGGCGGTCTGCAAGATATCCACAATACAGTCCGTAGCAAATATTAGAAATCGTTTCCTTGTAGCATAACTACCGACCTACACATTTGTAGCACCATGGAAAGAAATTAAAAGTCGTTTCTGTCCTCAGGGACATAAAGATCAAGTATGTATGTATAGAGCTGGGTACTGACATCTTTAAGAGAATATTATAAAGGGTACACAGTAATCGTTGTATGAGACGTCATTCCTCAATTCGTTCAGTTTCCTTTGTTGCTGTAGAAAGTCAATGTGTTTTTTCAGCAGGATAACGCCCACTAACATCATCCATGTGCCACACTACATGCTCTGTAACCTAACAGGCACGAACGATCACCTGACCTCCTCTCCATTTGACATCTTACAACAACCTCATTCAGTAACCATTGCAGTGTGTGAACTTTAGTTTTTATAATTTTAAAATGTTATTTTTGTGAATACTCAAATTTGCTTAAAAGCTACCGGCCTGAATATTCGAGAAAAATCTTGGAAACCTCCTGCAACATTCGAACCTGCGACCCACTGGATAGAGGGAGCTGCCCTTAAATCATCTACGCTTGAGCTGAAATTGTATCTTTATTCGAAACGTCTCTCGCCATACATTTCTTAAAATGTTTCGCATCTGCACAATTTCGTATCCAAACGTAAACCAAACAATTTTTCTAAAAAAAGTAATGGACTTTTATTAATTCGCCTTATATTTTTATAACATTAAATGTCATTTTTAGTGACTACTCGTATGTGAGTAGACTCCTGGTTTATTTAATGGTCTATTTATTTATTTTCGTTTAACAGCCTGGATGTTTGAGAAATGTTATTAAAGAAAAAAAACTTGTACCCTCAGGCAGGATTTGAACCTAGGCAGAAGGAGCGACTGTTATATCTGATACGCTCTAACCAGATAATCTAGGTGTTAGAACAAGAAACATCGCTTGACACTTTGGTATGCAATGTTTAACGGTAGATATAAAATAGTTTCCAAAAATATAAGCATTATACTTAGCAGGGAGAGAGTATGATTGCATGCCTTCATTTTATCGCTAAAATTTTTTCTTTGTGTGCCAGTCTACCCAGCAGGTGTTGTCTCTCTTGACGCAAGAGTTTACCCGACTTTCAACCCGGTGGCTAGGAACTAAGTCATTTTTCTCTGATCCGGGCTCAAAGGGTTAATAGAAAAGTTAGATGAAAACGTAAACCAAACAATTTTTCTAAAGAAAGTAATGGACTTTTATTAATCCGACTTATATTTTTATAACTTTAAATGTCATTTTTTAGTGAATACTCGTACGTGAGTAGACTCCCCGTTTATTTATTAAACGGTCTCTTTATTTATTTTCGTTTCCTTCCTGAATGTTTGAGAAATATTATTAAGGAAAAACTTGCATCCTCAGGTAGGATTTAAATCTAGGCAGAAGGAGTTACTGTTAGATCAGATACGCTCTAATATTTTAACCCTTCTGCCTGAGTTCCTGAGTCAAAATTCGCGAATAATTGATATAGAATGTTTCACGGTAGATATAAAAATAGTTCCAAGTGTTTACCCAACGTTCAACAGGTGGCTGGTCATTAAGTCATTTTTTCTACTACCAGTAAATCGGTGGCCAGGGCTTAAAGGGTTAAAGTGATAAAGTTAAACTTTTTTTAACCTTTGGAGCCCAGCGTTCCTGAAAAATATTAACTATTCTACCTGAGCTTCCGAGTCAAAACTCGCAAATAATTGATATGTAAGAGTTTCACGGTAGATATAAAAATAGTTACACATTTACACTAAGTCATTTTTCTCTACCATCGATAAAGAGGTGGTCTAGTCTCACACGGTTAAAATGATAAAAAAAACTGTCACATTAATAAAAATCCATTACTTTCTTTGGAAACATCACGTGAACCATAGTATAAAACATGGCGGGACAACGCTGTACCCGGTTTGCTAGCCAAATATACAACACTTGATCAACAGCGTCAGTAGGTTTAAGGGGCGTGAGATAATCGGGTCTCAGGGCAGCACTCGCCATCTATCTAGTGTGCCCAAGATGGTACAGATCTGTGTTAGCTCACAGCAAAGATATGAAATGGCGACTATGTATAGTATTTTAATTCTGTGAAACTTTGATCATACGAAGGTTAAAAATTATCATTTAACTTAATCCTGCTCAATTACCCGAAAAACTTACCGTAATTTCCCATGTATAATACGCAATTTTCTGAAAGATAATAAGCAAAATCTTTTAAAAATTGCTGTTTCATAGGTCGATTTCAGTTGCGAAATGACTACTCACCACAAACATACGACAATTTGACACTAACATTCGGCGATTGCGACCCCATAATGATGTCAAATACAATGATATGTACCTAACAATACTTATAAACGTAAAATAAAATAAGAATTATAAAACTAAATTAGAATAATACTATTCTATGTTTAAAACCGTTTTTTAAATAAGAGTAGGAAAATGAAATTGGAGAGGTACAATTTATAGGTTTTGATTACCAAACAAGGGGTGCGTATTATGCGGATAGGAGCATTTCCGCACACACTTTCAGCAAGATTATAGGGGGGTGTATTATGAATGAAGGCGTAATATACACGGGGAATTTACGGTATTTCTGATGCAGCAGTTTTAATTAGAATTTAATGTCGATTATCAAAACGAATACTGCAGTCATGTGTTGCCTTTTTCAGCAGATCTGATAACGCCTTCTCGTGCCTGATATATACATATGCCATTGTGAAAATTGAATGAGTACAAAGAGGAGACAAATAATTTGTTTATTAGAAACATGTATAGCAAAAATGAAAACAAAAATAAAAAAACAAAAACAAAACAAGGAATCCTGGTATATTTCAGGAATAATTGACAAAGTTGGAAGTCTAAAAAGTTTGAAGGAATTGAGTAAGGATTTACATGAACCATTACTCTAATAAGGACCCTATATTTGATGGTGTTTTACTGAAATGGAAATGCACGGGAGTAGACATTATGGCTCCGATTTCTCGGCGATAATTTATTTCTATATGTCTGTCTGTCTCTCTCTCTCTCTCTCTCTCTCTCTATATATATATATATATATATATATATATATATATATATATAATTCGCATTCTGTCAAATCTATCTCTATCAGTCAGATCATATCTATCCCAGTTTCTTCACATCTATCTATCTATCTATCGCAGTCTGCTCATATCTATCTAATTCTGTTCATATCTATCTATCTATCTATTTATCTATCTATCTATCTATCTATGAAGCCCGTTTCTTTCTTTCTTTCTATCTATCTATCTATTTCAGTCTGCTCATATCTATATCATTCTGTTCATATCTATCTATCTATCTATCTATCTATCTATCTATCTATCTATCTATCTATCTATCTATCTATCTATAAAGCCCGTTTCTTTCTTTCTTTCTTTCTATCTATCTATCTATCTATCTATCTATCTATCTATCTATCTATCTATCGCAGTCTGCTCATGTCTATCTCATTCTGTTTCTATCTATCTATCTATCTATCTATCTATCTATCTATCTATCTATCTATCTATCTATCTATGAAGCCCGTTTCTTTCTTTCTTTCTATCTATCTATCTATTTCAGTCTGCTCATATCTATATCATTCTGTTCATATATATCTATCTATCTATCTATCTATCTATCTATCTATCTATAAAGCCCGTTTCTTTCTTTCTTTCTTTCTTTCTATCTATCTATCTATCTATCTATCTATCTATCTATCTATCTATCTATCGCAGTCTGCTCATGTCTATCTCATTCTGTTTCTATCTATCTATCTATCTATCTATCTATCTATCTATCTATCTATCTATGAAGCCCGTTTCTTTCTTTCTTTCTATCTATCTATCTATTTCAGTCTGCTCATATCTATATCATTCTGTTCATATCTATCTATCTATCTATCTATCTATCTATCTATCTATCTATCTATCTATCTATCTATCTATAAAGCCCGTTTCTTTCTTTCTTTCTTTCTATCTATCTATCTATCTATCTATCTATCTATCTATCTATCTATCTATCTATGAAGCCCGTTTCTTTCTTTCTTTCTTTCTTTCTATCTATCTATCTATCTATTTCAGTCTGCTCATATCTATCTCATTCTGTTCATATCTATCTATCTATCTATCTATCTATCTATCTATCTATCTATCTATGAAGCCCGTTTCTTTCTTTCTTTCTATCTGTCTATCTATCTATCTATTTCAGTCTGCTCATATTTATCTCATTCTGTTCATATCTATCTATCTATCTATCTATCTATCTATCTATCTATCTATCTATCTATCTATCTATCTATCCATCCATCTCAGGCTGATCAAAGTTCGACAATTATATTAAGACATTTTTATGTTTATACATTCTTTGTCCATTTCATAATGTGAGACGTCATCTGTTTACATTTGGATACGCATTGAGCAGATATGAATGTACGTGAGAGATTCATGGAAGATTGAAGTTTAAAGGCAGTAAATTTGACCTTGCTATCCGAACACTCCTTTGTGGCAAAATCGGTTAAAGTCACGTCAGGCTATATGTCGGTTTTGTTTGGATCCAGGTTCGATTCCTGTCGGAGAACGAATATATTCTATGAAAATTTCTCGGACATTCATGCCGGTAAATGTTGTTTAATACTGTTTATTATAAACAGAGCATTTACTTAAATATTTGTATCTATAAAAAGAATGTATAAACATAAAAATGTCCTAAAATAATTGTTGGACTTTGTCTATTTCATATATATATCAATCATTCTATTCATATTTTTATCTATCTATATCTATATATATATATATCATTGTGTTCATATCTATATATATATTTTGCATTCTGTTCAAATCTATCCCAATTTCTTCATATCTATCTATCTATCTCAGTTTGCTCATATCTATCTCATTCAAGCCCGTTGCTTCCTTTCTATCTATCTATCTATCTATCTAGTCGGTTTAGATCTATCTATCTATTTGATGTGACTATGTGTGTGTGTCTGTATGTATTTTTATGTGTTTCGTTGAGTTTATCCATCTTCCATTCCGATTTAGGCGTGAAAAATGTGTCTGTTCCTTATTTCCATCATTGGCATATAAATTTTAGCTAAGAATTATAAAACAGACTCAGAAAAAAAATAGCTTGGGAATTTAAATATTCGTCGGAGAGCGTAGTTTATTTAATTATGTACGGAAAATGAAAGGTAAATTCGATTTTACAATCAGTTTTAGCTACGATCTTTTCATTTATGCAAATTTTGTAAATTCATACGCCCTGAAGAAGGAAACATATATGTGACATATTACAAAAAAATAAATTTGAATGTTTTTTTTCCTCTAGAACTTTTGATATAAGATCGTTTGGGATGTCTTCGATGTTTTTCATTTTAATTTTTAACGATGCATACGCCACAAACATTGTTTTTTAATGAGCCGATGGAGGAAGAGAAAAACAGTCTTTGTCTTTTTTAAACTCAAAGCAACTAAGACACAGGAGTTTACTGAGAGTCAAAGAATTTGAGCAAAATCTTTATGAAGGATACGAGAGACAGGATTCTAAGAGACAGGGGAAGACAAGAGATATTTAATCTGAATTTTTATTGACCAATGATTACTGGAAGGAAAGAAGTTAGATAAGAATTCTACTAGCGAGAAATGCGAAAAGAAAACTGCTAGCATAGAACCTACGTTTACATATAGCTATTTAAACTATAAAATGACGAAACCTAACTACCAATCTAGTACTGCGCTTAAATTCGTAAAGCTGATTTATCAAAGAGGAAAGCTTATCAGACAAGTTAAAAAGAAAATATAGAAAAGCCACAAAGAGTTTGCGGTACAAAAGAATTGCAGATTATTCGTTGGGTTTTGTTAATACTTTCTCCATACGCAGCAGAAGCACCAGGTAGATTTAAAGGCAATATTCAATGCATGGACGAATTGGAAACTAATAAAGTTGAAAGATAGATAATTAGTGAGAAAAAATAGTTTCGAACGACACAGTAAACCAACTTTTCTAGCAGCAGACACAGCAATTGATTCAATGTAGTCGTTCCGCTTCATGTCAATGAAAAAACGTTGGCTCGAGAAGGCGTAATTATTCACTCTGCTAGAGGTTAGCATCAGTCAAGCTGATGGAAGTGGTTCTCTAAGACGATTAAATGAATGCAGTTTTATTTTGAGGCGAAAAATGTACAATATATTAATTGTAACATTTAACAAATCGAAAGCCATGTTTAGGATCAGCTTCGAATTCAGATTTATAATTAAGACAGGAGTATCTGTCTATATTTCTGAGATGAGGTATTATGTACAATATTTACATTATTCGGACTATTGTCCTCATCTTTGTCGCCATATTGATCACAACGTTTCGGCCTTTCAGTATCTGTTTATATTTCTGAGATGAGGTATTATGTACACTATTTACATTATTCGGACTATTGTCCTCATGTTTGTCGCCATATTTATCACAACGTTTCGGCCTTTCAGTATCTGTCTATATTTCTGAGATGAGGTATTATGTACACTATTTACATTATTCGGACTATTGTCCTCATCTTTGTCGCTATATTGATCACAACGTTTCGGCCTTTCAGTATCTGTTTATATTTCTGAGATGAGGTATTATGTACACTATTTACATTATTCGGACTATTGTCCTCATGTTTGTCGCCATATTTATCACAACGTTTCGGCCTTTCAGTATCTGTCTATATTTCTGAGATGAGGTATTATGTACACTATTTACATTATTCGGACTATTGTCCTCATCTTTGTCGCCATATTGATCACAACGTTTCGGCCTTTCAGTATCTGTTTATATTTCTGAGATGAGGTATTATGTACACTATTTACATTATTCGGACTATTGTCCTCATCTTTGTCACCATATTTATTACAACGTTTCGGCCCTTCAGTATTTGTCTATATTTCTGAGATGAGTTATTATGTACATTATTTACATTATTCGGACTATTATCCTTATCTTTGTCACCATACTTATTACAACGTTTCGGCCCTTCAGTATCTGTCTATATTTCAGAGATGAGGTATTATGTACATTATTTACATTATTCGGACTATTATCCTCATCTTTGTCACCATATTTATTACAACGTTTCGGCCCTTCAGTATCTGTCTATATTTCAGAGATGAGGTATTATGTACATTATTTACATTATTCGGACTATTGCCCTCATCTTTGTCGCCATATTGATCACAACGTTTCGGCCTTTCAGTATCTGTCTATATTTCTGAGATGAGGTATTATGTACACTATTTACATTATTCGGACTATTGTCCACATCTTTGTCGCCATATTGATCACAACGTTTCGGCCTTTCAGTATCTGTTTATATTTCTGAGATGAGTTATTATGTATACTATTTACATTATTCGGACCATTATCCTTATTTTTGTCACCATATTTATTACAACGTTTCGGCCTTTCAGTATCTGTCTATATTTCTGAGATGAGGTATTATGTACACTATTTACATTATTCGGACTATTGTCCTCATCTTTGTCGCCATATTTATTACAACGTTTCGGCCTTTCAGTATGTGTCTATATTTCTGAGATGAGGTATTATGTACACTATTTACATTATTCGGACTATTGCCCTCATCTTTTTTGCCATATTTATTACAATGTTTCGGTCTTTCAGTATCTGTCTATATTTCTGTGATGAGGTATTATGTACATTATTTACATTATTCGAACTATTGTCCTCATCTTTGTCGCCATGTTTATCACAACGTTTCGGCCGTTGTACGCTCCGGCCTTCTTCTGGTGTTTGGAATATCGAACTGAACCCTTTATTTCGCTCGCTGGGGTAGACTGTTCTAGTTCCACGTGCCATGTTTAATGGATGTCAGTTATCCTTAAGGACACATGGCACAGTGGATAAAGGCGTTGGTTAGATCCAGTGACAGGACGCAAAGAGTGTGAGTTCAATAACCTGTTAAGGCAAGTGGAGAACTTTCAGAGGGAAATTAACAGGAGATAATTGATAACTGACATCCATTAAACATGGCACGTGGAACTAGAACAGTCTACCCCAGTGAGCGAAATAAAGTGTTCAGTTCGACATTCCAACCACCTGAAGAATGTTGGAGCGTTGTGATAAACATGGCGACAAAGACAGGAGTAAGTAATTGTATCGTCAGAATAGATTCCGAATCGATGTCATCGGGACGGTAGTTGATGGCGTTTTCAACGAATACATGGTAACTCTTTTATAAATAGACGTAGATGAGTTTATTTGTACCAATATTTAAACAGATTAAAATACTAGCAGGTATATAGTTACTAATAGAAACAAGGTAAAAGAAAATTATTTTCTGCCTTATAAAGCAGCAAAAATGTCATTTGGTCATGCCGGCTTGAGAGTATACTTTTTCTCAATATTTAATAGTGCTAAATTGTTTAATAGTCTTTGGCTCTTTATTATCTACACATACGTCCTTATTCGTCAGCTTCTGAAGAACATTTTATAATAGGAATTGTAGTCAATAAACTAAAAGAATTTTTTGAAGAATTACAGAACGCAATGAAAGCTTCAGAAATAAATATAAAGAGGAGACAGGCCACCCCCTTAAGGTAAGGCTTCAAGAACACCAGAAAGCTGTAACACGAAGGGAAGTGGGAAAATCAGGCCTGGCTGAACAAATATGTCGAGAAAAGGAAGATGACCACCACTCTGCGGGATCATGTTGAAATCATAGACAAAGAACATCGTTGGAAAATTCGTAAACTTAAGGAATCAGCACATATGCTAGGCCACAAAAAACTCCTGAGCTACCAAGCATAGAAATGAATACAATATTGGAACCAGTAATAAGGAATGCCAGAGAAAAGCGATAATAACAACGAAAATTGTAATATGAGTTCTGGTAAAAAATGTAGAAAGATAACAGCAAAAATTGCAATATGAACACTGGTAAAAAAATGAGGCTGAAGACATTAGGTTTGTAATACCCAGAAATTCATACACAGATGTCCTCAAGGACACATGGCACAGTGGATAATGGCGTTAATTAGATCCAGTGACAGGGCCCAAAAAGAGTGAGTTCAAAACTTGGTTAAAGCGGTGGAGGACTTGGAGAGGGGAATTAACGGGAGATAACTGATAACTGACATCCATTAGACATGGCACGGGGGACTAGAACAGTCTACCCCAGCGAGCGAAATAAAGTGTTCCGTTCGACATTCCAACCACCTGAAGAAGGCTGGAGCGTACTACGGCCGAAACGTTGTGATAAATACGGCAATAGTCCAAATAATGCAAATAGTGTACATCTTATCTCAGAAATATAGACAGATAATGAATATAATTCTGCGAA
Source organism: Acanthosepion esculentum (assembly GCA_964036315.1). Taxonomy (NCBI): domain Eukaryota; kingdom Metazoa; phylum Mollusca; class Cephalopoda; order Sepiida; family Sepiidae; genus Acanthosepion; species Acanthosepion esculentum. Next base: position 7,355,041 of record OZ038489.1, read on the forward strand.
ACTGTCAATAATTACTTCTGCTGTTACCCCGGAATCTGAGAGATATTTATTGTCCGTGTCAAACTTTGGGTCCACTGCCTTTTCTGTCTTTAGGACAATCAGCTTATCAGTGTAATATCAAGTGAAAAATACTTATGTGAATCATCCTGATAGATGATAATATGGCTGAATGTGTAGTGTGTGTTAACCATTATATAGTGATTTCATTTCCACAGTCTTATTCATATTGGAATATTAAGAAGATATGCGAACACAGACTTTTTTTAGTTCCGTTTCTAATGCCCTGACCAGGACTTGGAATCGTTGAAGAAGCTTTTCTTCCCCAGAGAACTCTTGTTTCTTTCAATGACAACCGCATCCATTGTATGCTTTTTGGATAGCTTCAGATAAAGTTTCAAAGCATAGTGAATCACCTTCAAAGTTTTCTTCATTTCTGCAATTAATAAGATATAATTTAGTTGATGTGGCTATTCTTTTTCCTGTTATAAAATTGAAAGGTTTTCTCAGGAGGTATATTCTGAGGCTGTTGAAGATAGACAGTGTTATTTCTACATATATATGAAAATCGAAAGACGATCACTCGAATTTCATTCGCGCTCAGCACGCGAATCTCGCAATAAACACACCTAGTATATTCAAAACAATACAAAAATGTACCTTAAACAGTCAAACATGAAGAGAAATTATCAACACCTTCAATAAACCCCCTTGAAAATGACTAAAGGATTGGCCGCAAGCGTTTGAGACGATGGACACTCCGGGGAATCATGGCTCTGCCTTACTCCCACCAAACGTTAAAAATGTAACAATGCGGACAAAAATGAATAAAAAATTAAGTTTTCCTTTTCAATCATAAAGTTTATTATAGTAGTTAATAATGTAAAGTTTTACTTTATTAACTACTATAATTCTCTAACTCTTCAAATGTCGAATGTATAAATATTTGTAATTTCTACATTTCCATTTTTACACCAGATTAATTAAATCTTATATTGTCCCGTTTTTTTTATTACTTACGCATCTTTGTCTACATATTTTAAGGTTTATTTTAAGTATAACTTTGTATTATTTATTAATATAAGTTGTTTTTAATTTAACTTATCTTTAAAGTTATTTTTTAATGTATAATTTATTTTATCTTCTTTTTATTTTTCAGTATTTTATTCCATAATATAACACTTTTTTTAAATTATAAATGTTTAAAAATATAATCTTACTTAATTGTAATACAAATTATATAAAGACAACTTATTGTTAATTTATTAAAATATCTTAATTTAGATTATAATTTATTTTTGGAAGAGTATTTTTAAGTGAAAACTTGTATTTTTAAAATTAACATTATCTCTATAATTTAACATTAAAAACTTCCTTTTTGTTCCTCTCTTTGTTTCAAATTAACATTTCATTTTTCATATAACCCCAACTTCATGTCATAAGGTTAATATCTGGGTTTAATTTTATGAAACCTCTTTCCTTTAAGCCTAATAAATTCCAACTTTCCCTGACCACCATTTCGTGGCTTTCGTCTTGCTGAAACACTGAAATGGAAAAATTCTGTATTAATTTCTCGACAGCTCTCACAGTTAAATTTCTAATTCCGACACGAACTCAGACTATATGCCGGGGTTGAATAAGACTGATGAAGTTTTTGTCAGTTGAAATAGATCTACGCCCCATATGAGGTAAATTTGGATTTTATTGTGTCATACTATATATGATAGTTTTATTGCATTATTTCGAAGTATTCTTCTCACTTTCTTTGATATAGATGTTATTATAGACAGAACGTTTCGACGAAGTAGACGCAGATCGTTATCAGGTGTCACTTGATTGTCTGATATGGGATACGTGTTGATTATTGCGACATTTTGTCCCTGCATGTCAGTTATTGTTCATTTTTGTTGAATTGGTGCTTCACGACCTGATGCAAGGATCGAACTAAAAAAAATGACTATAACACATGTATAACTCCTATATTCACTACGCCACCGCTTCCAAGGAAAATAGCTTTGTGTCCGATTGCTTTGGCAATTTGTTACGATGGCGGATTCGTGCAGTTTTTCATCATTTATTATTTAGAAAACAAAATTTTTGCCTTTATTAATATTTGTTTTCCTATCACCCAATAAATTTACAAAACCTTTTTTCTTTTTTAGTTTATATCGATCATTCGTTTCGCGGCTGTTTTTGAAATAAAAAAAATGATATATAGAAATATATTATTGTTTATAAATTTATTTACAATATAAAGAATAACACTCCAGTTGCCTAATAAAATATCACACCACCAAAAACTCTTTTGTAAACACTACCAATAAAATTAAATACAATAGAATACCTGACAACCGAACTAAGAATGTCATCCGGATATGAGGAATTGGTTACAAAGTTCGGATATGAGGTTATATTTAGATTTAAGTTAAAGAACTGAAATCAGGTTTAACATTATTTTCTATGTTTTATAGTAAACAAAATAAGCAAATTTAACGGAATTGATTTTAAGGAAAAAAGAAATAAATTATGTAATGTTAATAAAAATTCATTAAATTAAGTCTGCCGCGTATGCAAAACAAATAATGTAACGAGGATTTTTTAATCGCTGTTGCATGATGATTCTTTCTCTTCTCATGGCATTCTCAACGTTTTCGCATTTCGTTTTCCTTTTGTTCTTGAAATTCTTTAAACAAAAAACACTTTTTAACTTTGCGTGCGTTATTGCAATCGTCATAGCTGAATGCTGGCTTTCTTTCCATAAAACTGACAACATCTTCAATAGCCTTTTTCAATTTCAGTTCAGGTTTCATCACAATCATTTTTTTATTTCCTTGTTCATTGTGACAGTGTGAACGCTGGAGAATAGATTCTGTGGAAGATGTTTATATCATACAATGTTGGTTTCGAATGTTGAACTGAGTCATTAGTTATAATGAACTTCTAGTCTAGTCTGTTTAAAATTTCTACTTTTTGCGATAACTCCAAAGTTGTTCTTTTCCTCTTATTCCCATCATCTTTTGCACCAATACAAGCCATTAGGGTGAAATAAGCATAAGTAGTTATCGAAAGTAAATTTCCTGAAAAACAGAAATTTCAAATCAGTTACATATCACCCAAATAGTTCAAATATGCACATCAAAATCATGTTCGGATATGCGGGATTCCGGATACGAGGCACTTCGGATATGAGCGATTCCGGATATAAAGGGTTCCGGATATGATCGATTCCGGATATGAGTTATTCTACACTATTATCACAGGAAAATTTGGAGTGAAGATATAAAGAATATGAACAAAAACACCAGAAGTGTGTTTAGAGAATTTGACACTCACAAGGCTTATTGAAGGCAAGAAGAATAGTAGAAAGTAGCGAATAAACCGTGGAAAATAATTTGGAGAACAAAAGGACAAGCGTTACTATAGTTGCAAATGTACAGGAAGTTGTGGAGAGACATAATCATCATATCCTGAAGGGATACAGCAGATAAATGAAGATTCACACGCATATTTTTATAAAAGAAATCAATGATATTAAGATCATTCTTGATTTATAATAACTTCCCGAAACATGTTGATGACAAATAAAATTAGCTTTAAAGAAATTTACAACAAAATCTACGTACGTAGCAAAGATAAAAATGATCATTACATAGTATCATATCACAACAATATACCTTTTACCTATAGAAAGGATGAAACTGCTATTACAAATATTGATTAGTTATTATATAGCACTCAATGTCTGTGATAAATAACTCCAGTGTATCATTTTTCGTGTACAAACATTGTCTGCTGACATGAAGTGAGAAGATTATATTGAATCAGTTACTAGGTGTACTGTTAAGACAACGTTTATCACCAGAACCTGTCTTTAATATTTATAAGTCTACCATTCAACCATGCTTCGAATATTGCTAACACCTCTGGTCTCGTGCTCCTGCTACATATTTAGAGATACTTGATAAAATACAAAGAATATCTGCAATGTTATTGGTCCTCACCTGGTATATCGGCTTCAGTAAATTTCCAAACGGCGTAGCGAAACATCGCCACGCATTTTTTTTCTATAATAATTTTTACGTTAATTGGTCTGAATAACTTTCCTCTTTGGTATTCATTGGAATTGGATTTTTTAAAATTGTTTTATCTCCGTCCTCAGACAATGAATTGTACATTAGGGAACTAATTAGGACTTCATGGAGTTTCTGAGGCATTTTGGTGGATGATGTAAGGATGTTAAGCAAGAGTGTTTTGTTTTGGCGAAAGAAACATTGTTGTATATTTGGGTTAGTGTTTGTCGCTAGCTAAGTTTAATGTTAAGACAGACGAAGACCGTCCTTTTTCTCATTCCTATATTTTGGCCTTGTGCCATATTTTGTATCATTTGGTAACTAGAGTTTATAAATTTAAGCGCAGTACTAGATTGGTGACAAAGTCATATCATTATACAGTGGAAATGGCTAGATATAACCGTAAATTCTCTTCCAGTCTCTTGCTTTCCAGTCACCTTTCATCTCTAAAAAATTAAATGCAGTATCAATCGTCATCTACTCTCATCTCAAGTCCAGTTCTTTTATTGTTTTCTCACCTTAATAGTAGATTCTCTCATATTCTCTAACACTCAGTAATTCCTTGTGTCTTCAGGGATTGCTTTCTGGGAATTCATTAAAATAAATTAAATAATTTACTCTATCTAAAATTTATATTAGTAATAACTAGCAACCTGAAAATTCAACAGCATTTAAAAAATACTGTCGTATATAATTATTTTAAAATAACGTTACATATACACACTTGTGTAAATTAATTGAAACGACCGCTTTATTTTCATTTCTTTCACCATACGGTCAGTTTTAGACCCATTGGAGTCACAGGGTGTAACCGATTTCTATTTTTTACCTCAGATTAGGTCATTTGCAGTGATGTGTAGTAATATGGAACTATATTTCGTGTGTATGATGAAATTTGTTTGGCCTTGAAAAATATTGTGTCATCTGTGATTGCATCAAACTTTTATCACGCCCAGACACTATTGACCCGACTGTCGATTAGTTGTCCTACGGAAATTGTCTGCGATGGACGTTACTGCAAGGAAGCGTACGAAAATTGTAACGCTGCACGAACAAACTGGCAGGCCATGCCAGTGAGCAAATCAAAGTACTATAGACTGGCCCGGAAACTCTCCTGTATAAATCTAATTGAGAATCAGTAGTCAATCTGCAAAGAAATCTATCGTGGAATGAACATACGAAGTACTAACATGTACACTGATTCATGGTTACGAAAAAAAGTAATTGTTTCAATTAATTTGGACAAGGATATAGATTATTTAATAATAAAGTTGCATATACATTATTTGTGTCCCTGATTACATCGTCAAGATGAATAATCAATAAGCACAAATTTATTTATAGGTCCTATACATACCATTCGCTCTCGAAGGTTAACTTGTTATTTATCAAAATTAGTGTAATTCATACTCACATCGATTAAACTATTGGTTCATATGATAACGTATTATTTGACAGATAATACTAAATAATATAACTGCAAAAAAATTTTCAATCCTTTAAAAATGATTCAACATATATTCAATATTTCAAATATATATTTAAAAAATAGCTCTTTCGGCTTTGTCAGTTTATGTTTTCATTAACGGTTTAATTAAAAAGTGAATTAAAAAGTATTTTACATCTGATCACTGAAATTTATATATGTGACGTCGCTTGACTTTGATGAATGTCTTCTGTTGGATGTGTTTCTTCTCTTGATCATATGAGGGTTAATGTGGCTATTAACCTATCACGCTGACGCAATAAGGATTTGTATGGGTGTATAGGACACACTTGTGTAATCATGTCTCGTTTTGAATCATAATAGCCCAATGCTATTTGAGCGTAAATTTAACGAATCCGACTGGGATTTGAACTCGTCTATCTGATTTCACATTCTGAGCAGTCATCCATGACGCCAACTGCATATCCAAGCTTACACCAGCTTGTATTTTCTAGGGGTCAACCATCTAGGTACTGAGTAGGCTCGACGTTGCTTAACTTTTGTTATCTAACTAGGACCGATTATTGAACATGAGCGCCTTTGATACTCGTATATTTAAATTAAAATTATAACGTTTCTAAAAATATCAGGAAACAAAGAATTTTTTATAAAGAAATAGCGTTTTTCTATTTATCGAAATAATAATATGGCTCATTATCCTCCATACACGTAAGATTCAATAAAGTACAATTACTATATTTTTGGCATTTTAAATAGCACTTTCCATGACAGGGGACGCAATTCAAAGAAAATAATCCATTCTGAAAAAGGTAAATGAAGCTGAACGCTTTTAGTGATACTTACCGACAAAATTAGAATTAATATTTTCATCAACCAATTACATTTCTTTCACGCGAAAATATCGAGTATAACGATTTAATTTGGAGCATGAAAACGTTGAAGACTAGAAATCTTCATATTTTATTGGGATAGCATTTTTATAATTTTAACCAACATATAGCGGGCAAGAAAAATAATCTGATTTAATCTGACTGCGTATTAGCTGATTTTTTTAAAAACATATGTAGTCTGCGTATCGTCAGGAATACGAGTTCACTTGATATTAAAAGAAATCAAATTGAAATAGAGAAATAAAAGACTTAGAAAGAAATATCCGTTGTATAATCGTTTAACGAATCATAGGCAAATATAACAGGTTTTAATACCATGGGTCGTCTTTTATCTGACATGTTCTTTCAGACTAGAGCTCTCCAAAACCTACCGTCCTTTTATAACTTTAAGTATTTTTTTAACCTTTGCCGGCCATTATAATCTCTCTTCTGTCATCCATTAACAGATGTTTCTTGATTAAATTACGTGCAGTTTCCTATATCTCACTTGCTTTTAATATATCCCTGTGAGTGTTACATATTCCAGGTATCTTTTCTCATTATGTGTCCCGGAAATTTCAAGTGCCTCTTTCTGCTTCTACTTATATATGTTACCATGTAGCTTTAAGATTCATCATATTTTTCTAATTCCTGATATGCTCCGTCCATAGTATTTTCAAATTCGTTGCTAGATCCACTGAATCATCTAATTCGAGTATCTGGCTTCATCGTTAATTTCGATGCCCATATCTCAAGGGTCAAAATGTTAGACAACAACAAATCAATCACATTTTTCAGAGCGCTTCATTTTGTTTTCAGTAAATTAGATTAATGCGAAAAGAAATATTAAATGTGAATAAGAAGTTTGAATGGAATGTCGGCCGGATAAAAGTATAGATGTCGGACTGGAGGAAGCCAATCTATAGATAGGGATTGATAGAGATACAAAGACGAAACAGAATTAATCAAATGTCTGTGACATTTAAAGAAAGCGGAATACCAGGAATCGTACTTCCAGTACGGGTTGGTAAAAAACAATCATCAATTCCACTACCGTAGCAGGTGAAAACAAATTCATTTCAAACTCGGGAGGTTAGCAACGCAAATATTCCATCATTTTCGTCCTCTTATTCCTCCTACTCCACCTCTCCTTACACCTCCACCTCATCCTCCTCCTCCTCCTCCTCCTCCTCCTCATCATCATCATCATCATCGTCATAATAATCATTGTCATCATCATCACTGTCTCTTTCTGTGTGTGTGTGTGTGTCTCTCTCTCTCTCTTACCTTTTTTCTTGAAAATGAAGCATTATGTGCGGAATTACACGGACTATGAGTTCCTTTACAAGTTAGTCACAATGAGAATTTCGCCAAAGTATTATGTACAGGGTGCCCACCCCACCCCCCCCAAAAAATAACGGGAACTTTTTAACAATCCAATAAAACCAAGAGTGATGGAAGAAAAATATTTAATTCATAGTAATTGAAACCTTAAAACATACCATTTAAGAAACAATGATGGAATTTTCATTTTTTTTAAATTATGTCCTGTAGATGGCGTCCTGCTGTACGAATGCATTCTTGAAATATGCTGTTGAGATTCCTCATTGATTGCTGCAATATCTCAGCTGGGATACTGTGAATTTCACTATCGTTACTAAAATGGCGAAATATTTACTGGCTCAATGTCACTGTCTCGCAGTGTTGCCACTTACTCATGTCTGGCAATACGCACTTCAAAAATTCCTGATTTTGGGTCATCCTATATATATATATATATATATATATATATATATATATATATATATATATATATATATATATATATATATATTATGTACTTACGATGATGGAATCTCTGCTGATGACATAGGTATACAGATAAAAGTGTTCTTGAACAAAACATGACAATTCTTTTACAAGTGATCCAAAATAAAGAAAAAACATTCCAAAAGAGAAATCATGATCTGGAATTAGAATGAAAGCAGTTATGGTACTCGCCCTGTATCCATTATAAAAAAAACTCCAGGATGTGGAATTAATACATCTTAAACACTTCAAATACATCGGTTTATGGATAAATCGTGGCAACTTTAGTAGAATAGATAAGGAAAACGAGCAGTAAAAACCAAAACAAAAAACTAAAGCCTCTAGTCATTTCTTTTAAACATTTCACGCAAGGCAACAAAGTCACTAAGACGCAAGTGGTTACTGAGTGTGAAATATTATGAGAACGAGATAACAATAAAAGAACAGGCATTAAGAAGACAAAAGAAAACGATTTATATTGAAATTAAATATTTTAAAATCCAAGTTGACTGGAAAGCATAAAGAAAGCTTCACAAGCGAGAAGTGTGAGAGAAGAAACCACTTATACGAGGCAAGGGCGGCATTCTCTAATATGAGGCTTTTTGAAGTGGAGAACGAAAATCTTAAAAAATTGAGACAGTTTTGCTCTGGGAGGGTCCCGGTATTACTCCACCCCTCCTTATATAGAGCTATAAAACTAATTTATCCCACGGACGTCGGCGGGATTGTCTCGGGCGGGCGGATGTCGACGGAATTGGGAACAGGAAGCCTGGGACAATGCGTCGGGGTCCTGTCAGCTGCAGATTTCCGCCCTGTATGTACTTAGTTTTTTTGCAATAATTTTTATTTTTTGCAGGCCTAACAAATGTCTATTAAGATAGCCAGTTTGAATGTGAAGGGCTTGAGAGATCGGAGCAAGGCTGCCCGCTTGCTTCGGGATCTCCTGTCCTTTGGCGTGGATGTCGCCGCGATTGAAGAGGCCCACTTTGTTTGCACGTCCGATGCGTGTGTGCTGGAGGATGACTTTGTCATCTATTCAGCATATGGGGACCGGTGTGCCAGAGGAGTTTCTTTGCTAGTCAGACGTACTCTTGATGCGAAGGTGGACCTTGTGCATACCGATGCCGAGGGCAGTTTGATCGTGGCCGATATTGCCGTGAAAAGTGGTTCGTTTCGGGTCGTTGCGGTTTATGCGCCCAACGACCGGGAGGAGCGGGTTTCCTTTTTTCGGCGGTTGGGACCGTTCCTAGTTGATTCTTCGCGCCTAGTTTTAATGGGGGACTGGAATGCCATCCTGGACCCCAAATTAGACAGGGGGCGGGGCGCTAGCGGAAGAAAGGGCGATCGTAGCCTGGTCGATCTGATTGGCGATTATGGTCTCGTCGATAGATACCGGGTCGATCATCCTGAGGGGAAAATGTGGACGTAGGCTCATAGCTGGCCGTCTGACAAGGTAGTTAGCTACCTTGACAGAATGTTAGTTCGTAGAGCCGACATAGACTTGTTAGATTGTCCCACGTTCCACTGGGTAGGCTACACGGATCACAAACTCGTTTGTGCCCGGGTGACGTTAGAACATAGGCCTAGAATGGCTGGTTATTGGAAGTTCAATCTGTCTTTACTGGACAGGCAGGACTTCCAGGAGCAGCTAATTAAATTAGTGCAGCGGGAGCTAGTGGGGGCGGTTATCGGGAATACTTGGTGGGTTCGACTTAAGGATAGAATTAGGTCTTTCACCACTGATTTCAGCCAGCGGCTCGCCCTAGATAGAGCAGAGAAGGTGAAGACACTTAAGGCTAATTTTTCCCGGGCGGAGGCTGGGGGGATCCCCTAGAGATAGCCCTAGCTAGGGAGGCCCTGCAGCGTTCGAATAGCGAGCGCTACATGGGTCAGGTAATTAGACATAAGTTAAGTAAGATGTCTTCTGAAGCCGTGAACCTGGCCGCAGAACTGCGTCGGGAAGAAGTCCGTCGAGGTGGTGATCGTTACATTCGTCAAGTCGAATCTCCGGAGGGGCGTACTGACGACAGGTGCGAGGCGTTTCGGCGGCATTTCGAGAGCCGTTTTACCAAGGAGCCTGGTCTCCGTGACTAGGAGTTTCGCAGCTATTTGGCTGACTTTCCTCGGCTTACGCCGACTGAAGCGGCTAGCTACGAGGGAGAGATCACGGAGGGCGAAGTCTACGAGGCACTGAAGAAGGTCGGCAGAGGCAAATCGCCCGGTCTGGATGGTTTGCCTTATGAATTGTACTTGAGGCAGTCGCACATGTTTGTCCCGATTTTGACAGCAGTGTTCAACAACTGGTTTCGGTCGGGGTCCATCCCCAATCGCATTTCCAGGGGTGTGATCACTCTGTTGAAAAAGGGCAAGGGTGTTGGGGAGAAACTAGATAATTATAGGCCCATAACTCTGCTAAAGACAGAGTTAAAGATTATGGCCAAGATCCTGCAGTAGCGTTTGCATTCAATTGCCGAGTCTCTGTTGGGACCTGAGCAGACTTGTTCTGTGAGGGGCGGAACAATTCAGAGCAACCTGCATTTGATCCGCACGATCCTAGAGGGCGTAAAAGACGAAGACGAAGCCGCGCTGATCAATTTGGATCAGTCCAAGGCATTTGATAGGGTCGACCATCGCTACCTTGCTACTGTCCTGCAGGCTGCCGGATTCGCACCCGACTTCTGCCGTTGGATTAGCCTCCTGTATCGCTCCCCCAGTGCTGTGGTACAGGTGAACGGAAAGTTGTCGGGCGCTTTTGTTTTGTCGAGGTCGGTTCGTCAGGGTTGTCCGCTGTCGCCTCTCCTGTATGCTTTGACGTTGGAGCCTCTCCTGCGCCGGCTGAAGGACGAAGCGTGCAGTCCGGCCCTACGCGGGATCGCCGTTCCTGGAGGGTCTCGAGCCAGGGCTTCCGCGTACGCCGATGACGCATCTGCTTTCGTGACGTCCCGTGGTGACATTGAGGCGGTACAGAAGGCGCTTGATCGGTACGAGAATGTGACAGGGGCCAAGATAAACCGCGACAAGTCGTCCGGCTTGCGGTTAGGTGCCTGGAAGGGGCGTGATCTTCCGGGCCGCTTCTGTTGGACGGACGGTCCTGTCCACATTCTTGGAGTGTGGTTTGGACCCGAGCTCCAGCTGGAGAAAAATTGGTCTGAAGTACTAGCAAAGGTCGTTTCTGCCGGTAAGACTTGGAATCGACGGAGGTTGTCCGTAAAGGGCAGGGCGGAGGTGTGTGTTACATACATTTTCCCCCTGATTCTTTATCGATTGTCAGTACTTCCTCTCTGTAAGGCCCACAAGAAGGCGCTCGAGCAAGCGCTATCCTCCATTTTATGGAGGGGACGCGCGAACAGGGTCAACAGACGAGTCTGCACCAAACGTTCTTGTCATGGGGGGTGGGAATGCCACACTTGAGGAGTCACATCCGTGCCTCTCGGTTGACTTTACTACGCCGTGCATTGACTAGAAGAGACCCGATTCTAGAGGGGATTGTTAGGGACGCGTTCCCTAGCCTTACCATCAGCCCCCCCATCTCGAGGGTTGAGCGCGGTCGTAAACCCCGTGATGAATCGCATTTCCTCCGCGAGTCTCGGTTAGCCTTGAAGGCTATTCCGCGGTCCAGTGACCTTTCACGGCCTAGGAAGGTCTTCTATTGGGGATTAGTGGAGGGTCGCCTGAGTTTTCGCTTACCTGGCGATTGGCTCGGAATCGGCTGCCTCTCAACGACAAGGCTTTCATATGGGGCTTGGCGGATTTGCCAGACTGTGAACGGTGTGACCTTGGATTAGAAGAAACGGCTACGCACGCCTTCTACCATTGCCCTCGGGTCCGCCCCTTATGGGACCATGTTGGCGAGCTGACGGCTCGTCTCGCTACCGAAGAACTAGTGTCCATTGATCGCGCATACGCATGTGACAATGTGTCGCCCCCGTATTCCGGGGTGAAACGAATGGTGTTTCTGACGCTGCTAGCCACGGCTCGAATGGTGATATGGACGACGCGAATGGAGGAAATCTTGCGAGGCAATAGTATTTCGCATCAGGATTTGATCCGATTCTTTGAGCATCAGCTCAGGATGAAGATTAGAACTGATAGAAAACGATTGCATTCGACAGTCTTCAGTGAAAGGTGGGTAAAAGAGGCGAGCTTGGTTCGTTTGAACGGGGCTAGCCTTGATTTTCTTTACTAGGTCAACCTAAGTCACATCGGGGTGGTTTCCTGTGGAACCCTCCCCCTGGTTAGGTTAGACAAGCTTAAGTGTACCTAGTTAATATGAGTATGTGTTGTTCCCGGCCTGATGACAATATATATATATATATATATAAATATATTTATAATAACTTATGTATATATATATATATATATATATATATATATATATATATATACATAATTGTATATATACAGATAGAAAGATAGATATGCATTATATATATATATATATATATATATATATATATATATATACGTATAATCTGTGCATTTACTACAATATTTGTATCTATAAAAAATAACGTATACAGAAATGTATATATATATATATATATATATATATATATATATATATATATATATATATATGTATGTGAAAATACTCAAATGAATAATTATGAATAAATGTAAGCGAAAGTTTTCACATACAAATGCACACATTTAATCTCTGGAATCAGAAAACAGTGCTCAATGCTACATAACAGAGCATTTAATTATATATTAATAGAAGCACATAATAGCCCACGCCATTAAAGGGAGAGAAAAGATAAGGGCAAAGGTTATATTTTAGAATCCCAATATGTACAAAGACATAATTTTCCATTATTGTATATTCATCAAAAATAAAATTCTGAAAAATATTAAGTCCAATTAAAAAAAAATACATCTGATAATACTAAAAAATAAAAAGCGAATTAATTTCTTATTTTCACATTTCGAAAACATTCTCTTACACGTAAACACACACATAGATATATATACATGTAAATATATATATATATATATATATATATATATATATATATATATATATATATATATATATATATATATGTAAACATTTTTCCTTTTATGCAAAATACTTATTCTTGATTCCATTAATTTTGCTATCGAGAAGAATTCGAATCTTTTCTTTTTCTTTTTGAGGCGTAATGAGTTTCCCCTGAAGAAACTGCGGCACTTCCACATTTACATTGTATACAAAAATATTCTTACTTAGGCGGAGTCTATGGCTTGTAACCTTGAAAACTCTCCTCCTTCTGTTGATGTATCCCCCTACCCGCTACACACACGCACACACCCACACGCACATATATAGAGTTGATACAAAAAAACTTATAGCAATTCTTTACAGATTAAATATGCCACAATTCTCTTCATTCTTTTTTCTAATTCTTTTTTCCCTATCTCGCAGTGTTTCTTTCTTTCTTCTGTCTGTTCTGCACACACACACGCACACACACACACACACACACACACACACATATATATATATATATATATATATATATATATATATATATATATATATATATACAAATGAGAGAAATAACAAATAGATTGAAAATCCCCAATTCGACGCACGTACTTTTTTCAAAAAGTGCTCAATACAAAGTAGATCAAAATATTATTATTATATTTTTATTATAAGAAGTTATAATAAAAAACATTTTTAAATTGCTGCACAAAAACTTTCAAGTTCCAATACTATGACTGTACAACTTCAGGCGATGATAGGTAACTAATTATAAAAAGATTTCTTAGGAAAATTTAAAAACAAATTGTTACCTCTTTTCCTAAACTTAAAGTGGGTTACATAATGTCAGAAGTTAAAAATAGGGTTCTAGGTATGTCTGGATGAACCAATTAAATGCCAGATCTGCACTAAATAGAAAAATAAGGTCAGGTGTGGAGGTGGTTGAGTTATTTTTGCTTCATGTAGCGATAAACCGACATATAGACATGGCATCATTGTGACTGTAGGAATATGACAGCGGCAAATGTATCGTGATTGTAGCCAGATATGAGAAGTTCTATTTATTTAAGGGAGTTGGTAGGTTAATTAAACGTAAAGTTAATAGAAGAAATTTAATTTTTTAAATATTCAGGAAGCTTCTTAAAGGAGCCTGTAGATAAAATTAAAAATGTGGAACATCTATATAGGATTTTAATAATACTAAATAAACTAAATGTGGCACCTCTATATAGGACGATCATAATACTAAATAGAAGTTAATACTTAGCAAAATTTAAGCTGAATAAACAAAGGTAATGACAGGTAGAGTGTGGACCATTATTATGGTTATAAAAAGTGATAATACGTAATTATTTATTTTTAAATTTTCACTATATTTTAAGAATAAATAAACAGTGTCGGTAGTTTACAGTTAATTCACTCTTTTGGTTTGAATATTTTCAAATTTTATATATGGGTTTTGTTAACTTCTTTTAAATTACAAAAATATTTAGAAAGGGACGTCCTATTTATGTACACGTTGTTGGCGAAAGTTAATATATATATATATATATATATATATATATATATATATATATATATATATTTAAAAAGACATGGCTCGGCTTACTCTCGACTTGCACTCAGAGACCACTTTATATATATATATATATATATATATATATATATATATATATATATATATATATATATATATATATATAAGGAAACGATATATACATTTTATATATTGAGAAGAATTTAGAAATTCATCTGACTAAAGTGATGTTTCCGTTGATGTGATTACACATGCTCATAGAGTAGAAGATACGCTGAATTTTTAAATCTTACTTTCAGTATTACCTGACCTCCATGAAAGTTGTGGGGATCTATGTTTATCGCTTCTGGACAGGCAGAATGGGGCAGCACTAGACCAAATATGGTATCCACCTACCATTATCAGTTTGATCTGACATTTATATAGATAGAGAATGGCTATTAGGGCTTTTCTAGAGAGATACACAGAACTGAGATTTAAGGCCATATCACCTTCAAACACCGGTTCCCGTATGATCACTGAAGTTAAGCATCGTCGACCTTGGTCAATACACAAGACGAGTGACGGCTGAAACTTATATGTGCAGGTGGTGAATTGGATAATGTCTGTTTAACTATTAATAAAAGAACTCATTTTCCCAACTAGCTATGGGTTAATTAGTAAGACATATACCTAAATCATTATTATCTAAAACACAAAAAACAATAAGAAATTTTTACAATCTGAAATATTTTCACTATTTACATTATTCGGACTATTGTCCTCATATTTGTCGCCATATTTATTACAACGTTTCGGCCGTTGTACGATCCGGCCTTCTTCTGGTGTTTGGAATGTCGAACTGAATCCTTTATTTTGGTCACTGGGGTAGACTGTTCTAGATCCACGTGCCATGTTTAATGGATGTCAGTTATCAGTTATCTCTTGTTAATTCCCCTCTCCAAGTTCTCCACTGCCTTAACCGAGTATTGAACTCACACACTTTGGGTTATGTCACTAGATCTAACCAACGCCTTTATCCACTGTGCCATGTCTCCTGAAGGACAGATGGAACAGTGGATAACGGCCGAAACCTTGTAATAATTATGACGACAAAGATGAGGACAATAGTCCGAATAATGTAAATAGTGTACATATTACTTCATCTCAGAAATATAGACAGATACTGAAAGGCCGAAACCTTGTAATAAATATGGCGACAAACATTAGGACAATAGTCCGAATAATGTAAATAGTGTACATATTACCTCATCTCAGATATATAGACAGATACTGAAAGGCTGAAACGTTGTAATAAATATGGCGACAAACATTAGGACAATAGTCCGAATAATGTAAATAGTGTAAATAATACCTCATATCAAAAATATAAACAGATACTGAAAGGCCGAAACGTTGTAATAAATATGGCGACAAAGACGAGGACAATAGTTCGAATAATGTACATAATACCTCATCTCAGAAATATAGACAGATACTTGAGAGGTCGTAGATTCATCAAGATGGAAGCGAATTCTGGTTTTGATCTTTGATGATGAAATTTTAAATGATTATTTTGCATGTATTGAATGATAACAATTAGTCTTTCTCCCAAGAGGCCAGTAGAGAGATCAGCTGCTAGGCTTGGAGTCATTCAGATTTTTGGAGGTGTATCCATGCACTGAGTTATGTTAGACATACCGTAATTCCCCATGTATAATACGCCTTCATCCATAATATCCACACCTAAAATTATGCTGAAAACGTGGAAAAATGCTTCTATTCACGAATAATACGCACCACTTATTTGGTAATCAAACCCTATAAATTGTACCGCTCCAATTTCATTACGGCCAGCGTTTCCTACTCTTATTTAAAAAATCGCTTTAAACATAGAATAATATTATTCTAATATAGTTTTATGAGAATTCTTATTTTATTTTACATTTGTAAGTATTGTTAGGTACATATGATTGTATCTGACATCCTTATGGGGTCGCAATCGCCGAATGTTTGTGGTGAGTAGTCATTTCGCAAAGATAAAAAGATGGTGATTGACGTTGCATTTAATTTTTTGAGATTGTAGTTATGAGGAAGCAAGGAAATGGGAGTGAGTTCAACAGGCGTGTTGTTCGAGAAAAGAAACTGTTGGATTAGAAGTGGCAGTTACATTTGCAAAAGGTTGGGTCGTAGATGCCAATTTACAGAATCTCCCGAAATGAATTGCTTTTTGACATCATTATATTTCTAGCGAATCAACATCAATGATATCACGATCGGGCGCCAATGATTCTTGGCTGAAAACCCAGGCTATCAAACAACCCCTGTACACCTTGTTTTCTTCCAGAGAAATAGAACAGACACAGTCGACAGGTGGATTTGTTATGTTTTATTTGAATATTGCTTAATTTCTTTTTCGTTCAGGACTAGGCACTATTTCATTTTTTTCTTGGCATCATTTCCCGAAATGGTAGCGACTGTTTTTTGTCATCTATTCCTCTTTAGTATTATTTTTTTCATTTCTTTTGCTTAAAAACGTTGACTTTTCCTACAGTAAAGAAACGGCAAGAAATGTTTTAGACGGGCTCGTTCATCACCACCACACAGAGAAAAACTGATATTTATATATATATATATATATATATATATATATATATTGTTTAAAATATGCGATATTATTATGAAAGATTACACATTAACGGAGATAGTGTTTAGAGGTTAAGACAAAATAGCCATAGTAAAGAACATGGCATAGCGACTGCCAGATTCAAGTCTCAATCGATCTTCAGACCAAGATTAATATATATATATATATATATATGTGTGTGTGTGTGTGTGTGTGTGTAAAGCAAATGGATATATATATATATATATATATATATATGTGTGTGTGTATGTGTGTGTGTGTATGTGTGTGTATATATAAAGCAAATGGATATATATATACATATATATATATGATGAAAATGTGGAAAAGACAAAGCAAAATCCGAATATGTGAGTTTACTGTTTTTTATTCTGTTTTTGTTTTTTCTGTCAACGTCAGACGTTTCGGTCTAATAGACCATTTGGTTAATGGAGACATATTTATATTAAATTTCAGTTAAATGAAGAGACGATATATACAGGACTAGTCAGAAACAGAAAAACTGATATTCTAAAGTCAGAGCTTTCTTTCTTGGATTCGGTTACGCTGGCGCCGCGTGGGCGGCGCTGCGAAAACGTGCTCCCAGGAAAGGGATTTTATCTCAAGTGGAAAGGGGGGGAATCCTATTTAAAACTATAGCTTATCGGTACGTTTGTCAAGCATTAACCTTGCTAGGAACGTTGATATATTAAAGAACCCCGATCTAGTGTTTACCGTACGTGAAGTGGATATCATGCCTGCCTCGTAAATCTGCCTAAGGTTTTTATTATGGATATATTTTAAAATCTTCACAGAGTCGAAATCAAAATTGTGATCCGATTTGGCTATGTGAACAAGTAAAGCACTACTTAAATTACCGAGGCGAATATCTCGTTTATGTTCGGAAATACGAGATTTTATAGACCTACCTGTCTCGCCTACATAACTCAAGTTGCAGTCTCTGCAAGCATCGGATGTAATATGCTGTCTGCTGGTGTTATTTAATATACTGCGAATAGTTTTAGTGGGTAATGTAGTAGTTTTAATTATTAAGCGCGTTTAGATTGTTGCAGATGTGTTCGGTCAAAGGGCTATTCGGTAGAAAGATGCGGCCAATAGGATTATCAGGGGCAGCTGAAAGTGTGTCTTACCCTGGCGTAGATGTAGTAGTAGTAGTCGGGGTGTCATTTTGCACTGATGAATGAACTTTGTGAATTTTCAAAGCTTTATTCTTAGCGCTGAGTACTAATTGTCTCGGATACGAAAGGCTTGAGAAGGTATCCGCGATATAACTGAATTCGTCATCTAGATATTTTGCTGAACAGATTCGAAGAGCTCTCAAGTAAAATCCAATAATAACACCTCTCTTAGTCCTAGTATCATTGTGAGAGTAAAAGTATAAATAGTCGTTTTTGCATGTGGGTTTACGATATACTTTGAATTCTAATTTGTTATTATTTCTAGTAAGTAGTATGTCTAGAAAAGGTAGAGAATTATTAGATTCAAGTTCGTGGGTAAATTTTATAGTAGGTTCTACTCTATTCAATCTATCAGTAATTTTATATATATGTGTGTGTGTATAAAGCAAATGGATATGTATATATATGTATATATATATGTGTGTGTGTGTGTGTGTGTGTGTGTGTGTGTGTGTGTGTGTGTGTACATAATGGACTCTCCTGTCGGTTTCGAAGTATGAGGATCTGACAGCTTAGTTGATTCAGTAATTAAATTTGATGCGATAATCTTAAAGACTCGCTAGTGATTTATAAAGGAGGCCACGTATAGAGTAAGAGTGAGGATTGGGTGATGAGATCACTATTAGATTGGCTGGCATTTTAGATCTTGCTCTTGCTTCTTGAAGATGATTCAGACAAGCAGATTGAAAACAGCTGAGTCCATTAAAACACGTTAATCTCCATTCTACCCGCTCAAAGGGTAAGCGCTCAAGGGTGTTTTGTGGTATATAATTAGAGGAAAGAGTCCACGTGTACTTCTTATAGTATGTACAATAGAGAGGTTAGTTAAAAAAAAGTACAAACGAAAGAGTACCAATGTGATCAGTACGAAAAACATTTATTAAATATTAAGTTTTAACCACAAAACAGAAATGAAGCACGGAAATTAAGGTTCTAAATCAGGAATATTTTGGGCACCCCTGTGTGCTTATCAGCGGTGCAAAATATAAACAGGAAAATGGGGATGACTGACCAACGGTTGTCCTTGTGGATATGGTATATATATATATATATATATATATATATATATATATATATATATATATATATATATATGTGTGTGTGTGTGTGTGTGTGTGTGTGTGTGTATTATACAGTGTTACATTAGAGCATGCACATACACACTACAAAAGTATGCATCTTGTTTCAAGGTTTAAAAAATTTATCAGGATTCCCACCTGATGAAACGGTAGGATTTCTTTAATATTGAAACAAGATGTACAGTTTTGTAGTGTTTATGTGCATGCTCTAATGTAACACTGTATAATAAATAAATAAATATTCATTGCTCTACTTTTGTATTGAGCCCTGTTTTAAATTAATGTTTTGAACGCTGAAATCTTACTCTACGTTAATTTACTACATTTCGATATATATATATATATATATATATATATATAGTGTAACCCGGATATAAGAGAGTTGTGGGAACCGGAGAAGAAGTCTCTTATATCCGAGTTTCTCTTATATCCGGGTTACACTCTCTATATATATATATGTGTGTGTGTGTGTGTTATTTCAAATGTCATTATAGTGAATATATATATATATATGTATATAACCTATAATAACATTTGAAACAATAAAAATAATCTCTCTCTCTCTCTCTCTCTCTCTCTCTCTATATATATATATATATATATATATATATAACCATTATTATTTCAAATGGTATAGTGGAAAATCGTCCCAACCTCCAGGATTGTACGGTTTACCTCAGGTACACTATAACAATGTGCCTCTTGGACCAATTGTATCTCTGATAGTTTCTGTACAGCATGAAATGGCTAAATGTTTGGCCGAAATTCTTTGACATGTTTTTAATTCGTTCTCCATTTAATGTATCTCTGGCTCATTTCAGTTTTCTAATTTCATTAGAAATTCCAGACAACTGGTTCAGATAACAAAGTTTTAGTCTCGTTTGACATTGTAAGGTTGTACACGAAGGCCCCCACCCCCGCTTCAAGACACCTTGCAAATTTGTGCCGATGCTTTCTAAACGGATCACCTGGGTCTTGCATTAATTCCAGTAGCTCTATTTTTTAAGTTTATGCATTTAGCAACAGAGAGGACTTTCCTTTTGATAATATGATGTATGTCCAAATTAATGGAGTATCGGTGGGCAGACGAACATTTTTGTGGGTTACTTGAGCGCCTTTTGTTTGAAAAATGCCCTAAAACCCATGTGTATTTGCGTTACTGTTGAGCACACAGTTTCCATCTTCGGTTCTATCAACGACGCTATGGTTTTTCCCACACAACTCAATTCCTTTTCAACCACTCTGCAATTCACTATGGAAGAGGAGAACTATTGTACTTAGCCTTATTTGGGGCGGGGGCGTTCTTATTGATCGTCATGATGGTATGTTTAAAACCAGTGTTTATTGCAATCCTACGTTTATCGGTCTGTATACTAATTGAAATTGTTTCGTTCCTATGTTCCGGAAAATTAGTCTGATATCTACTCTAGACCATTGCGCGAGGATGATTTGTTTTTTCATTACCATTATTTCATTCTATTTTTGATGACAATGGTTTCCTTATTAATGTTAACAAATATATAATTGAACGTTTCAATGAATCTGTAGTTCACTATTTACATTATTCGGAGTATTGTCCTCATCTTTGTCACCATATTAATTACAACTATTCAGCCGTTGTACGATCCGGCCTTCTTCAGGTGGTTGGAATGTCGAACTGAATGCTTTATTTCGCTCACTGTGGTAGACTATTCTAGTTCCAAGTTCCATGGCGACAAAGATGAGGACAATAGTCCGAATAATGTAAATAGTGTACATAATACCTCATCTCAAAAATATAGACAAGTACTTAAGGGGCGAAACGTTGTAATAAATATGGCAAAAAAAAGATGAGGACATTAGTCCGAATAATGTAAATAGTGTACATAATACCTCGATGCAGAAATATAGGTAGCTACTTAAGGGCCGAAACGTTGTAATAAATATGGCGACAAAGATGAGGACAATAGTCTGAATAATGTAAAGAGTTTACATAATACCTCATCTCAGAAATATAGCAAGATACTGATGGGCCGAAACGTTGTAATACATATGGCGACAATGATAACGACAATAGTCCAAATAATGTACAAAGCGCACATAATACCTCATCTCAGAAATATAAGCAAATACTGAAGAATGCGTAGTTTTTTGTCCCTCTTCAAGTCTCTTTTATTTGAAACTTCTTTGGCTAGGTAGGAAACGTCAAATACTCGCTGATAGGGTATCAGGTTTTTTCTTTACTGTCAGGTTGCGTGTTTTTTTTAAGACCCGTTCGTTGTTCCCATTTTTTCGTAAACGATGGTCTTTCCTACTTGCACAGTTGTTCTGTTGTGTATAAGTTTAAATGTCAGTGTGATACTGAATACGTAGGACGGACCAATAAGAGTCTAGAGACCTTAATCGGTCAACATGTTCCTGCTACGATAAGATCAGGTAATCTCTGTCACTTTTCCAGGAAAATCCAGTCGGTACGTAAATCAGCAATAGGTTAGCAACTTTTAGATAAGCGTGACTGTGTTGACAAACTATGAGAACATTTTTTGCCTATTCTTCACAGGGCCCGGTCCACTAACCATTTAAAGATTCCTGAACTGGTATATATTAAGATGCACCAACCAAGCCTGTGAAAGGAAAAACGAGCATTTTATTCGCTCATTAGGTTTAATTGCAGGATGTGAGCAGCATCTTTAGGTTTTAGTATTCACTAGGAACGGTTAGTTATTTTATTCGTTAATTATTTTACTAATAAATTGTTTTTAGTCATGCTCCTGAATTTTCATTCAGTATTTAATTTATTTTTCGTGCATATCGTCTCATTTCGCTTTTCATTTATACTAACAGTTTTTCTGAAGAATTGTTATTAGGAAGGATCCTAAAGGAAAATGTCTATGTGCCTTTTCAGGTCAGTTTATTTGTTCTGTGGTGTCAAGTCTTAGTATATATATATATATATATATATATATATATATATATATATATATATATATATATATATATATAATTGTTTATTTAAAAATATAACATAAATATGTTATAAAATCACTACAAAGATTGTTTCAACACCACCGATGTCTTATCAAGTGATGATCTTGATAAGACACCGGAGGAGGTGCTGAAACAAAATGGGAATTTTTGTAGTGATTTTATAACATATTTATGTTATAATTTTTAAATAAATAATTATATTTGCTCTACTCTGTATTGAGCACTCTTTTAAGAATAGTAATTGTTGGTTATTGGAATTTATTCCGTATACACCAATCCTAGACTTGTGTGTGTGTATATATATATATATATATATGGACTATTTATATTATTCGGACTATTGTCCTCATATTTGTCACCATATTTATTACAACGTTCCGGCTGTTGTACGCTGCGGCCTTCTTCAGGTGGTTGGAATATCGAACTAAACCCTTTATTTCGCTCATTGGTCTAGACTGTTCTAGTTCCACGTGCCATGTTTAATGGATGTCAGTCATCAGTTATCCCCGGTTAATTCCTCTCTCCATGTTCTCCACTGCCTTAACCGGGTATTGAACTGACATAAATAATAAATATGGCGACAAAGATGAGACAATAGTCCAAACAATGTAAATAGTCCATATATATATATATATATATATATATATATATATATGAATGCAATAAGAATATATATATATATATATATATATATATATATATACATATATATATATATATATATATATATATATATATATATATATATATATATATATATATATATATATGAATGCAATAGGAACATATTGAAAACAATAGGAAAACTGTAATAGTAGCCAACGCGTTTCTTCCGATGTGGACTTTTTTAAGGCAAAAAGCGAAATGAATTTATTTAAACAAAGTAACTAATTGTAACAAAACAAAATGTCCTTAGCAACTGGAAAAATTTAGAGTTTTATATTTTTATACTGTTAACTGAAAATTACGTTAATTACTGTCACGTGTGGAGAAGTTTTTATTGTTGTGTTGACGGATTCAACATTTTTATTTTTATTTCTTGATACTGTTGTGTATGTTTACTTGGGAGAGTAGTAATTCTGTTAAGAAAGGTGAAATAGGGAAAATGTCTGGGCGTAGATTATTATTTGGGTATTTTTTCTACAGGTTAATTCTGAGAAATTTATCATATATATATATATATATATATATATATATATAGAGAGAGAGAGAGAGAGAGAGAGAGAGAGAGAGATTGATGTAGTTGGATAAAGATACAGTTAAATAAATGCAGCATTTATTCGAATATAAGAAGCCATGAAAACTAGTGTTTTAAACAAAATAAATTTAAACTAACTATATATATATATATATATATATATATACATATATATATATATATATATACATATATATATATATATATATATATATATATTTATATATATATATAATTACATACATAATTATATACATAATTATGCTCTTGAAAATATATTTCAATTGAGCACTGCTGAGAGATAGGCTGATTCTATAAACACTCACCTGCCCTACAGCAAAGCTCTTCCGTAAAATGAATTGGAGCCCTCTGACTGAATGCCGTTGCTTTACATTCGAAAAAACACTACAGTAGAATTAGCTGTTTCTCTCTCTCGAACGATGATGGTTAAACACACCAAATCAGTCGAGTTTCGGTCCTGGCTTGAGGCATTCGGATGTCTAGTGGCACTGAGGAGCTGTTGTACAGCGAAATGACACACACACACACACACATACACATGCATATATATATATATATATATATATATATATATATATATATATATACGAAATATGGGTGATAAAATGTTCTCCATTTTACTACTGATTTAAGAAAGAATCAGATGATTTATCATTTGGTCAAAATTTGAGAATGGTGTCGAGCCGAGAACTATTAAATGGAACTCTGTAAAAAAAAGCGTTGTTTTATTTTTAACAATGCCTATATATAAGAGAAGCTTTTCATATTTAAATATATACATCCTTGTGCAAATTAATTGAAAAAACAGTATATTTTCGTGGTGTATGATGAAATTTGTTTGGCTTTGAAAATCATTGCGTATCTGTGATTGCATCAGATTTTTATCACACCCAGACACTATTGTCTTGACTATCGATTAGTTGTCTTACGCCTGTTGTCTGCCCTGGACATTACTATATGGAAGCGTACGAATATTGAAACGCTACCAGTGAGAAAATCAAAGTACTATATACTTGCACGGAAACTTCTGATTTAAATCCAATCGAGTATCTGTGGTCAGTCTGTAAGGAAGGACTTTATGTAATGGACATACGAAGTACTAACATGTGCACTGGGTCATGTTTCATTGGAAAAATATGAAAAAAGTAAATAATAACAGAATCATTCGTATTGTTAATTTGCACAATTGTGTATGTTTTTCTTTAAATATTGGTAAATTCTTTAACAACATTTGTCTCTGTAGTTTTGTTTCTGCTAGATATTGTTTAAATTAAGATCATTTCTCAGCTTAATGTTCAACCGTGAATCGTCTTAGAACGCTTCCATCGAAGGTGTGTGCATCATTTTGAACCATTAATGCGATAATAGTTTAAATAAATCCTGTCAAATGAAGTGTCACGCATTATAGACTGTACTCTAACTGCACGTCACCTTAGCTGCAATCCAACTCGATAAAAAGTTCCGTACTGTCGTTTGCTCGCTTTCTTTTCAACAGCGAACAACATGTATCCAATATGGCGGCGTAGTTTCACCGCTTTGGATTCACTTTTCACCTTCCAACATTTTCGGCTGCGGGCAAACGAATTCTTTGAAAAAGAGATGCCGTCTCCTATTCACGACAATATTCTTTGATGTCGGATCTTTTTATGTACGACTGATCACAATTATACATATTATTATCGCTATACCTATCGGAATATATAATTACGAAAGCAAATGATCTATCTATCTATCTATCTTTTTGCAGTCACTTTTAAATATTGGTATGCGTAAAATGACTATACATGTACATTCTTTTACGCTTGCCTATTGACAGGATCGACTATTTACCAGTATTTAATTCAGTATCGGTTTTAATATTCATTCTTCCACTCTTTCTCTTTGCTTCTCAAATCCTCCAACTACATATGTTTAAAAGACACCCTATCAATGTGTATACATATATATAGCTGGTCACTCGCATTTGAGGATACCCATCTAGCCAATCCCTATTGCAGAAGCTTGCTCAGGCGCATCTATGTTTATTCACCACCTACAGAGCCAACCCGTGGTTTATACTGCAACTATGCTGAGTTGACCTTTATTACAGTTTCTGAGAAACATCGTGTTATCTAGCGTAATGAAAAATTTGAACAAGGCCAGCACGCTCAAGCCATCGGCCACGATGACTTCTGTCTATCCAATTTCACTTACAAGCCTTGGGTCAACACATGGTATGGTATTCCGTAACTTTCCAAGGATGGCGCACGCTGTATGATGAAATTTGTTTGGCCTTGAAAAATATTGCGTCATCCGTGATCGCATCAGATTTTTATCACGCCCAGACACTATGGTTTTGACTGTCGATTAGTTGTCCCAGGGCCATGTTATGCGATTGACGTTACTCCAATGAAGCGTACGAAAATTGTAACGCTGCACGAATTCACTGGCAAGTCCTACCAGTGAGCAAATCCAAGTACTATAGAGTGGTCCGGAAACTCTCCTGATTTAAATTCAATCGAGAACCTATGTTCAATCTGCAAGGAACGACTTCTTGAAATGGACATACGAAGTACTAACATGTGCACTAGGTCATGTTTGATTGGGAAAATACGGAAAAAACGTAAATAATAACGGGATTATTCGTTTTGTTTCAATTAATTTGCACAAAAGTTTATGTAACTGATCGTACAAGATGGCGAAATTGATTTCTACAAAATTGACATCAGGAAGCCTGTAAAAAGATGGAATATACTTATCAAAAACAATGGTGTCTTCGTATTTGTCAAATGAATATTTTCTCTCAGTATGTAAAATTTTGTTCTTAATTTTCTATTTTGCAATGATTTCATATGTATCGATCTATGATATAGGTTTTTACTAAGTATCTATGTGATACAAGAGTGTTATAAGTTAATGGGTTATAGTGTCGTGAGGCTTAGAGGTAAAATGAACCGTTCCTTTATCAACGCAAAGAAGATTAACGCAGAATGATAATGTCCATTAAACACACGGTTAATTTTAATAAAATAAGATAAGGAATTTATTCGCGAATTTACACGCTTGAAGCGATGTCCCTAGCTCGTTTCAGGAACATAAATGAGAATTCTGAAAGTTCTTTGTTTTAATGTATTGTCACGAAGAGGAAATGTTCATACAACAGATTAAATGATCTGACACAAAATAATATTCAAATTTTTTTAAAACAAAGTTAAACAAGTTTGTGGCACACCGAAGGGATATATGTTTTTTCATACGTTCAAAATATTTGAAATACTGAGCTTTCTTGGAATTTTAGAGAAAATTTTTTGAACTGCCGAGTCGATAGCATCATGACTGACAAATTTTACATTGCCGTGTAATTCAATACTGGTAGCGAGGAACAGAAACGATACCTTTCACATGACTTCAGACATTCTTCTGCTTAATTTTTCTCTTCCTTTTCTATCAAAGTGAATTTCACGGAAGCACGCTACTTTCTTGCCTTCTTCTTCTTGGTTCAGCGGTTAATTTCCATGAAGGAAAGGTTTTCATTGGTTAAAAAAACAAACAATTTCACATAGGCTCGCGAATTTCTTTCTTTTTCTTCTTGGCTCACCGGTTAATTTCTGTGAAAGCCAAAATCTCATATAGGTTCACGAATTCCATTCCTTCTTCGTCACTCCTCCGAATTAGAAGGGAGTGGGTGAAGGGAGTCATTATTATTTCACACTTACCCCAGACTAAGTACATTACATCAATCCTAATCTGTTACATTTTAATATCAATCCCGGGTATACAAACAAAATGGCGGCCATTTAACACTGAGATAATAATGAATCTAATATTCGGAGCAGCACAGGAATAATCCGTATTTCCAATAAGTTTTAAGAGTAGTATTTGAGAATTCTATCCATTTTTTAGACTTATAGCTCATTTCCTCTTCTCGTTACTGTACTTTGTTTTTTTTGGGCGGTGAGCATTATTTTGACTTACAATATATAGTGAACAAATACATATATCACGCGATTGCAAGACTGTATCTAAATAAGACATTTCTTTTACCAATATGAATTATTTTATGTATTGTGTCTCCTGGTGCTTCAGCCGATTGCATTTATTCCTCTATATTTTAAATATTTGATGGCGGCTGTAGTTGCGTTTCGGTTCATTCTTCTTTGCCAAAGAGTTACAGAGTTTGAAAACATCCCTGACCATAACGGCGCGTTCACAATGACATAATGAAGAGTTTTAGTAAGTCAGCGATCGTGTCTAGACTCGTGACCTTTGCCTGTCACGTAATTTGCTGGACTTTTCGATAAATTTCATTGTCGTAAAAGAGGCCTTCATTGACAACAACTTTTCATTTCCAATTTGTTCATTTAAATGCCAGTCTTGCTTAGACTCTCACGATCTCATGCTACACACACGAAAACACACACACACACACACACACACACACACACACACACACACACACGCACATATTGATGAAGAGAACGGGAAGGATTTTTAGACATAGTTATTATTCTCGATCTATGTTTCTCTATTCAAAGATTCTTTGTTGATTGATGAATAATTCGTCTTCAGCCTCTGGGTAATCAAGTGATCTAAAAAAAATACACAGAAATAGCGAGGTATTTTAAACAAAAAATAGAGAATTCTGAATTGGAATTTAAATATATTGTAAGGGCCGTCGCCATTACAGATTTTTTTTCCTAAAACGTTCGTAGTATGTATCTGCGTCTGTTCATAACTATCTATCTATCTATCTATCTATCTATCTATCTATCTATATATCTCAATCTGTTCATAACTATCTATCTATCTATCTATCTATCTATCTATCTATCTATCTATCTATCTATCGAATTAGCTAGATACCTAGTTCAATAATGTAATACAGTATTTTAATACACACACACACACACACACACACACACACACACACACACACACATATATATATGTATATATATATATATATATATATATATATATATATATATGCAAGTTTCATTAAAAACGACAGACAAGGTACTACGGTTAAGTTTTTTATTTAATTTTTCTTGTGTACGAACAAGAGTTCTCTTTGCTGGACAAAGGGTGTGTAAGAACTGTCCAAATGTTTTATTTTTCCGAGCGCTTTCGGCTATACCTTTAGCCATTATCAAGGATGACTTGATTGTTCAGCTTAACTGGGTGTGTACATTATGTGTAGTAGGGGTGTTTTAATTTCCAAATACGGTTAGCACGAACATTATCTATGAGTTAAAATGCCCCTTAAGGAACTGCGTTCCTAACGAAACCGAACTCATAAATAATTACATCGATTACACAACTACATGCTTATCCAGACGTCTTACGTTACACCTATCTGATCACAGCTCCTTTAGAACCCATTTAAACACACACAAAAATTTACCAGACTCCATTAGAAATATACTAGTAGAAAACACAAATATATTAATTGCTTCCACCTGTAAAAAAAGGTTAAAAATAATGGAGGCTTTAATAATAAAAAAGAAAAAGCCTACTCTTAACAATATTAACTACAAACAAAGCCACAACGTGCTAATCGTATTTGGAAATTAAAACACCCCTACTACACACTAAGACATACACATAATGCACACACTCAATTAAGCTGAAAAATCAAATCATCCATTCAACATCATCATTTGATAAGTCACCAGAAGTATTGAAAGAAAATTTCTATTATTGTAGTGATATTATAACATATTCATGTTATAATTGTCGAATAAATTATATTTACTCTACCCTATATTAATTACTTTTTTAAGAATAGTATGTTTTGATTACTGGAATTTAATTTAAAGTATTTATATATATATATATATATATATATATATATATATATATATATATATATATATATATATATATTGATATTTCAGATCTGCCCCGATCTTTCATCAGAAATAACTGTATTCAGAAGTTTGTTTACAAGTAGCGTCCGTCGCGAGACGCGGACGTCACGCGATGTGGAATGCAACTGTGTTTGAATATTTCTAACGTAAATCTAACGATATTAATATTTTAGATGTTGCTTAAAAAGGTTTTTTTTAACTATATCTAAAAAAAAATTTTTTAACTATTGAAATATTTATACAGATTTAAAAGTCTTTGTTTAACCCTAGTTTATATGTGTTTAATTTTAAAATCAAGTATTTTTCTTTTTTTCTGCGTGCGTATGTGGAACTGAAATCGGAATCTATCAATAAACATTTACAGTTGTCTAATGACTGATTCTATGGGGGAATAAGGATTGTTTTGACGTATGCTTAGTTTATGATATATACATATATATATATATATATATATATATATATATATATATACGATGGTCATTCAATAACTAAGGTGATTTATTTGGTATAAGAACTAATACAGATAGAAGCTTACTTTTTAAAAATTTTTCAACGTAGTCTCCCACCACTGTCACACACTTTTCCCATCTGTGCACAAGCTTCCGTATTCGCTCAGCGTAAAAATCTTTGGACTGATGTCTCAGCCAGTCGCTCACAACAATTTTGACTTCATCGTCACTTTTAAACTTCGTGCCTCTCGTGAACGCTTTCAAGGGACCAAACAGGTGAAAGTCTGAAGGGGCAAGGTCTGAGCTGTAAGGGGGATGAGGGAGCAGTTCCCAGTCCAGCTCGTTGATGCTCTACACCGTTTGGGCTGCAGTGTGAGGCCTTGCGTTGTCATGATGCAAGATGACTCCTTCTGACTGATGACCCCTGCGTTTGTCCCAACAGATAAGCTCAAAGTCCTTGCAATGTCATCCACTGTCACCCTTCTGTCAGACTGAATGAGGTCATTGACTGATTCGATCACCTCAGGAGACCTCACTTCTGTAGGCCTCCCAGGCCTGTCTTCATCCTCAACACTGCTCCGTCCTTCTTTAAACAATTTAGCCCACTTGTAGACATTTTTTGGCTGAAACATGTGGCACCATACACAGTTGACATTCTCCTATGAATTTCAACTGGTTTGCACCCATCAGCAACCAAAAACTTGATAACTGACTGCTGTTCTATCCTGGAGCATGCTTCTTGGTCGGGCATCTTTGTTAATCGCCAAAACTCTAAATTTTTGTTTTAATCTGCAAAAGAAATTAAATCCACGTGAAAAAGAAGTAAAAACAAAATTAAAAAGGGTAAACTTCTATCTGTATTAGAAGTCCTTATACCGAAAAATTCAACTTATTTATTGAATTACCCTCGTATATATATTATATATATATATATATATATATATATATATATATATATATATATATATATATATATATATATATGTGTGTGTGTATCTGTGTATATATATATATATATATGTATATATATTTATATATATATATGTGTGTGTGTGTGTGTGTGTGCAGGTGTGCAGAAAAATAGGAAAGAACACGTTAGGTAAATAATCCAGAGTTCTTTAGTATTTTTATTTTTATTTTTAAAAAGACAGTGCTCCATACAGAAGTAGGGAGTAGATCTTATATTATAATATTTGTAAAAAATATGATTCCTTCGCTACATAAGATTTCTCATGTTTCAAATGCGAGAGCCAGAAACCGTCAATATAATTATTAAAATTAATTTGAATTAAGGTATCGAGTTCCGCTTCATCCTCAAGCGAAAATTTAGGAATAAGCTATCTTGTGGTTTGCGCGTGTTTATAAGTATGGTCCCTTTCAACATTAATTACTATGGAAACGGGCATTTTGGTTAGATGGTCGGAAATTTAATTCTTATCTACAGATCAGTCACCTTCGGAAAGGTTATGTCGGGGTGTGGGGGTGTATGTATTCCGATGCTGATGGTGGCGGTCACCGTCTCGTTAGTTTAAAGCGAAAGATAGTTCGTGACAGTAATTTTTATAACACAGCCCTGAAAAGGCTGACATAAGCTATAGAGACAATATTACCAATAGTAAGAAAAACAGGAAAATAAAGATCATCTGCTATACCCCTCCGTTCAACCAAATGGTCAGTCGTAAACTAGGGCATAAGTTCCTAGCTTTAATTGAAAAACACTTTCCTACAAATAGCAAACTTAGCGAGATCTTTAATGAAACACCTGAAAATTAAGTTACTGCTGCACTGAAACCATCTGGCTCTCGCTTTTGAAACATGAGAACTCTTATGTAACGAAGGAATCATATTTTTTTAAAAACATTATAATATATATATATATATATATATATATATATATATATATATATATATATATATATATAACACAAGAAAGACTGTCGAAAATGGCACATGCAAACAGTGAGGGTTTCATGTTTTGTTTACAACATTACTTGGTTCTGAGTTAACATTTAGAACCTTCATTAAACTTCTTTGAAAATACCACCGAAGGGCTAATAGAGAAGACAAAATAGAATGTTTCTCATGCAAAATATTCATAATTTAGCAAAATGTATTATGGACTGACGAATGCAAATTTCAACTCTCCCTGTCAGCTGGGAATTCAAATTACGCCGACCATACCTCTGCAGAGAGGTAAAACACACCCCAGATGAGGCGTCCTGGGACAGACGATAAACTACATCCAACAGCAAGGCTTCTGATCAGGAAGTTCTGAGGAGCGCGGAACCAACTCTTAATTGCTGGTGTTCCCAGTTCCACCATGACCCGGAGTGGTAGTACCTGTTAGGATGCCAGCTATGGGCAAATAGTTTACCTCGTAAGTGGGGCCAAAACACTATGAAAGTGTGAGAAAAGAATTTTAATATAATTAATACATTTTGGTCAAATTTATTACCAGCAATGAAATCTTCAAGAAAAAATTATGAACAGCAATAGATTATTACCAGAAACATATTTCTGGAAAAAATTACCAGCAATAAATTTTGGAAGAAAAAAATATTACCAGGAATACATTCTTGAAAGAAATATTACGAACAATAAAAATCTTGTCGACATTAAATAACCCATTGAAGTTGATATACCGTAAAACAAACCAACCCAAACCAAATTTCAACTTTTTGTTAGTAAGCGGATTCTGAAGAAAGGAGATAAACTATAATTAATGAAATTGTTTCTTTTACTTAAAAAATGCATACATATCTCATTTGAAGGTGTGTTTTTTTAAAGAAATGCATGTTTAAGAAATGCATCTTTTGTTTGTAAGGTATCAATTTCCACAGTTTCGTTCTTGGAATTCCAGTGAAAGCTAACGATTGCTTATCTGGTTAAAACTGTATACACCAAAATGTTTCTTTGTAAAGCTATACGCTTCATGAAACAATGATACCCTAGTTTGAAGTATTCTTAATACTCCTTTTTTTTCAGGAATACCAATCAGTGAGATGTTGTCACGTGTTGCTGGATGTCTGGAATATAATTACATCTTCGTTATTTCAGTTCATTTTCCAATTATGAAAATCAGACGAGATGAAATCTGACGAATGACTTTGATGTTTAATTATTGTAATAGATTTCTTAACCGGGAACACGCGACTTTCGAACACGCGCAGGTATATTTCCAAAGTAAAGAATACACTTATAAATTCAAGGGTCGTGTCGTCTTTTCCAAAAATATTCTCCCATCGTTTACATCTGTGAATTGTGATTTTTCTTTCGATTCTTGTATCATCTTATAAGTCTAATCACCTTGAAGCACATGTTTTACTTAAAAACAACCTGTTACGTTATAGAATATTCACCAGGATCCTCATATTAAGTCGCATTTGTGAACTTTATACAAAGCAAAATTATTTACCCGCCACTGAACGATTCAAGTCACGTACTTCCCGCCAACAGTATAACATGAACTTGTACAACTTACTCTGCCAGAGTGTGACTGAATAAAACGGAAGTTTGAACCTGATCGGACAGTTGCCGATATCTACCTGTCTCTCCAACGATAAGCTTTAGTTATTTCTGTAATTACATTTTCTCGAAGGGATGCACACACACACACACACACACACACACACACACACACACACACACATATATATATATATATATATATATATATATATATATATATATATATATATATATATATATATATGTATTTAGGGAGCAATCTTTCCTTCATGCATATTTCATTAAATACGACAGACAAGGTGCTTTGATTTATTTTTTTATACAATTTCTCATGCAATCTAATAATTTTTCTTTTCTTTTCAGATGATAAATTATATAAAAACTGTCCGTTTGTTCTTTTTATCCGAGCAGTTCCGGTGACACATTTAGCCATTTTCATATATATATATATATATATATATATATATATATATAAGTTGTGCGATATTTAATGGATAAAATGATCAATATCAGAGATAAAGCGTATAAATATAAATATAAAAGTGAACATTGAAGTCAACACTCAGAGGCGACAGGCTGTTTCATGCTAGACGCAATCGTCAGGCGGCCGGTCGCCTCTGAGTGTTGACTTCAATGTTCACTTTTATCTATCTATCTATCTATATCTATATATATATATATATATATATATATATATATATATATATATATATATATATATATATAATAAAAAGGCTTAAACACTAATATTAAGCATTTTTATTATGTCCTTACTCTGTCCTGGACATTGAGTTCTACTTGGATTCTATCCTCTGGGAATTATTTTTTATACATATATATATGTATGTATATATATGTATGTATATATATTTATATATTTTAGATATATGATTGCACATGTATGCGTATATTTACCACTAATATTATCTATCTATCTATCTATCTATCTATCTATCTATCTATATATATATATATATATATATATATATATATATATATATATATGTATATATATGTATATATATATATATGTCTGTATACAGTTCTGTGAAAATGTAAGTGTACCCCTAAGATAATATTTTTAATAATTGTCTCCGTTTTATAAAGATGATCAATAAATAATAATTAAACTATATATTCATTAAGGAAAACAAAACTTTATTAAATGAATTACAACTATTTTAAAATATTTTTATCTAGGTGGAATGAAAACATTGATTAAAAATTAAATATCAACATATTCAAAAGTAAGTGAACCCAAAAATGTAATATTTGTTGACTGTTTGTTTTGAGGTTACAATATCAACCAGTCTTTTTCTATAATTTTTAAGAAGTTTCTGGCAGTAG
>OZ038489.1:7394917-7429917 GCA_964036315.1 Acanthosepion esculentum
TGAGAAACTGAAAAGTTAATTGTGTGTATGTCTGCGAGGTTAGTAGTAGCAT
Source organism: Acanthosepion esculentum (assembly GCA_964036315.1). Lineage (NCBI taxonomy): Eukaryota > Metazoa > Mollusca > Cephalopoda > Sepiida > Sepiidae > Acanthosepion > Acanthosepion esculentum. The sequence goes on from OZ038489.1 coordinate 7,394,970, forward strand.
TCTGAAGCCACTTGTTATAGTGGACGTTAAAATCGCCAAACACAAATATGTGAGCGTACGGGTGTTGAGAGAGAGCCTTGTCTATGCTGTCAGAAACGACATCAAGTATTCCACAGTCCTGAGAAGATGGAGAGCGATAAAGGAAGAAGAGATAGCTTAGAGCATTGGGAAGAGATAGCCGGAGACACATGTACGAATGGTCCGGCAATTCGAGAGAGCACTATCTAGCCAGAGGGAGATGGTCCTTGACGTAGACACCAAGGCCATACATGTGAGTTAGAGAATCTTTTCTGAGGAGAGGGAGGTAGCCAGGGATCGAGTGTTCAGAGCAGGGGATAGATCAGTCAAGATTGGTCTCACACAGATCCAGTATGTCCGGGCAGTTTACAGTGAGTAAAGATTCCACACTGTAGAAATTGGTTCTAATGCCACGGATGTTAGAGAACGAGATGTAGACGGGTTTAGGTGATTTTTGGAGGGCTGGTTTAGGTTTACTTTTTCGATCTTTGTCATCATGATGTGAAATTATGGTTGGAAGATGAGAAGGCCTGAGGTCAAAGAAGTCGACGGTTATCGGCCGTGACGTGGGCAGAGGGAATTGGGCACAGCCTGCATCATGATGTGGCCTCAGGGTTTCCCACCGGAGGTGACTGCAGGGACACCTTTCCAAAGCGACATGGCACTACAGACACCCCAATATTATACAACTGTTCATCAGAGCAGCCGCTCAAGACGCTACTCAATAGTTAGAGCTCCTAACTACCACTCGGAAACAGAAACCAGGGAACTGTCAACCGTGTACCCTCAGAATGAAGATACAAATAACGCGCATGAATGAAGTTAAAAAAGGAGCTGACGACAATTTATCCATCGCGCCCTCTATGTGTGTGTGTGTATATATATATATATATATATATATATATATATATATATATATATATATATATATATATATATAGATAAAAGTAAACATTTTAAGTCAACTCTCAGAGGCGACAGTTTGTTTCATGCTAGGCGTAATATTGCGTTTAGCATGAAACATTCTGTCTCTTTCTTGTGGTGACTGTAATCAATAATCACTTTTATATTCATATACGCCCTATCTCTGATATTCAGCACTTTATCCCATAAATATAGCATACCTTAAAACTATATTCTTCATATTATATATATATATATATATATATATATATATATATATATATATATATATATATATGTAAGTATATATATATATATATGTATATATATATGTATGTATGTAAGTATATATATATATATATATATATATATATATATATATTCATCCGCATACAAGCCTATATATATATATATATATATATATATATATATATATAAATGAGAGAAAGACCAAATGCATTAAAATTCCACAGTTCGTAGCATTTACCTTTTTAAAAAGTGCTAAATACAAAATAGAACAATATATATATATATATATATATATATATATATATATATATATATATATATATATATATATATATATATATATATATATATATATATATATTAGATTAGATTAGATTTTTATTATAAGAGGTTATAATAAAAACATTTTTAAACCGGTACAAAAAAGCTTTCATGTTTCAATGCAATGATTGCACTTACTCAGGCGATTGTAGGTAATCATAGTATCAAAACATGAAAGCTTTTTTGTAGCGGTTTAAAAATGCTTTTATTATAATCTCCTATGATATATATATATATATATATATATATATATGTCGAGAAAGTGGGATTGAGACAAAAACTGCTGCATCCTATTCATGTTCCTATACATAATTTTATTTGAACTTTGCTTGATATATATGCATTCACAGACATTTTTTCACTTTGATTAAAAACTTGCATTTAGTTAACGTTTATAAAACTCTGAAAAGAATGGAAGAATATCATTGTTTGTTTTGACATTCCAAAATGAAGTATTTTCCTTTTTGCAAATACTTTATTTTCGTTTCGTTTCTTTTTCCTTTTTAGCACATTGATTTTAAACGTCTCTTTGTCTTCAGACTTTAAATTCATTCAAATTCTTTTGTTTTGTGATTCAGAAAAGCGTTTTCGCTATTACTCATTCCATTGTTAATTTTCAATTCTGCCTTCATCATTTCGGCTTTCGAGAACAACATTTTTCGTTGATCAATTCTTCAGAGAATCGTAAATTTTCAATAGGACTCAGCTGCATCAAGATTCTGAGATTAAACGCTTTATTTATTACATAAAATTATAACCGTTTGAAACTGTCTACGTAATACTTTTTCAGTGTTTATATGTTTATCAATAATTGTATATTGGTTTGAAAATATTGGATTAACATTTTGATCATTACATTTAAGTTAATTAGTTTTCCTAATGTATTTTTAATCAATTTTGATATTTCTTACCCTGTTAAATTAGTAATACAATTGTTGTTTTTAATTTCTGGAATAAACTGTTTTCAGTATTTATTATTATTATTTTTATTTCCTTTGATATCTGGCGTTTACATATTTCTTTCCAGGTCCCGCCCAGGGACCTAAGGTTAGAAATGGCATCATGACACTTTCCACTGCAAAAAAAAATAAAAAAAATAATTACATAGATAAAGCCCTTCGTAGAACAATTTTTTGTATCTCTTTGAGGCATGGTCTTCCAGGGATCCCTTCAATCAGCCTACTGGAATCTTTTCCAATCAGTCCAAGGGCTCCAACTACAACAGGAATTGTTGATGTTCCCATGTGCCACATTTTTGAGATTTCTATTTCAAGGTCCTTGTATTTTGACAGTTTTTCGAATATCTTCAAAGACACATTGCAGTCTGCAGGGACTGCCATATCAATAAGGAGGCACTTATTTTGTTTGTGGTCTTTAATAATAATGTCTGGGCGGTTGGCTTTGATTGTTCTGTCAGTGTGTATTGTGTAGTCCCATAGAATTGTAACAGGTTTCATCTCCGTAACCGGGTTTGGGTGGTGTTCGTGTATTATTATTATTATTATTATATTATTATTATTATTGTTATTATTATTATTATTATTATTATTATTATTATTATTATTATTATTACTATTATTATTATTATTAAGTTTTACGCAGAATCAGATTTTGCCATTTATTGTAAGGTCTGAAAATTTAACAGACACGTTTTTAATTGTGTTCATTGTTTACAGCCCAATCATTATTAAAAAGCAGACATTTAATACACAATAAAAAAAGAAAAATAGAACAAAAAACACATATAAACAAAACATATTTTTGATTGCGTTTGTACAAACACTAAACACCTTTCCATACATCTGATACAACATGGGAATAAAAAGCTCTTAACTCAAGCAAGTTGAACGATTTACGTCCCTGTTTTTGTTTTTAAATATTTAGATCAGACCGCTAGTTTTATTTCATTCGTAACGTTTATACGAAACAGTTATTTATAATTTTTTAGTGAATAGTAGGTTTTAGTTTTTATAAAGCTCATATGAATGCCTTAAAGCATTTTGGTTTTTATGTTCTTTTATAAAACTCTTTTTCATGATTTCTAAAATAAATATCGAAATTTAAATACAATGTCAACCATTAACTCCTGTCTTCTTCATTCCTCTTCTTTTATTGTCCACTCTATTTAAGAATGTCTTTCATTTTCTCATATTCACTCACATTCAGGAACCTGCTACGTCTTAATGGATTGATTACCATACTTGGGGAGAAATGGTGAGAACAATTCTGAATTCAAAACCATGGAAAAATAACGGGTAACCTCTTTAAAATCTGTCCATCAAAATTTACTGGCAGTCCTTAGACCATAGAGAAAATATATATGGAGAGATAGGTTTTCAATATACTACTACTAATAATAATACTGCTACCATTACTACTACTACTACTACTACTACTACTACTATTATTATTATTATTATTATTATTATTATTATTTTTTTTTTTTTTTTTTTTTTTTTTTTTTTTCTTTGGTATCTGGCGTTTACACATTTCTTTGCGGGTCCCGCCCAGGGACCTAGGGTTAGAAATGGTATCATGACACGTTCCACTGCAAATAAAAAAAAATAAAAAATTTACATAGATAAAGCCCTTCGTAAAGTGTGGGCTGAACTTGTCAGAATAATTTTTTGTATCGCTTTGAGGCATGGACTTCCAGGGATCATCCTTTTTTTTTTTTCCTTTTTTTTTTTTTTTATTATTATTATTATTATTATTTCCCAAATTGGTATTTCGTTTTCAAAAGATTTTCCACTGAAAGTGTTCTACACCTGTCGCGAGACCTAAGAAAAATCATCCTTTAATTGTTAAGTCAGTTGATGTGGCCTAGAGGTCGGGTAACGGTTAACAACGTTAGCCTGGCTTGACCATTTCTAATGGATAGTGACTGCGATTCTCACCAAGTGCCACACACAAGATCAGTTAATGACACACAACCAGTATTGACATGTCGTAATAGCAACCCGCTGACCATACAGAGATTCAGAAAAAGATTTTGATACTTGGTCAGATTTTGGGAATTGAATAGAAGAGCCATAAATTTTCAGCACCCAATTTATATTAGTGAACGATGCTTGAGTTTGCAGCTCTGTTCGTAGTCTTTCATTCAGCGACGCCTTCACCATTTTGGCAAACAGATTTTCCTGTTAAGACACGTTTCTAATCTCTAATCTGTGTTTTGCACCTGCATATGTCGATCCTCTTATATCGTTCCCGCCCACGTCTTTCTCTGTTTCTTTTGCACGTTTCTCTTGTGTCTCTTGATCAGATTCAGCTAATGCGATTTTAGCTTTGGCTTATTTAGCTTGGGATGCTGGCAATTATTGTTGTCTAAAAAAAATAAAATAAATAAAATTCGACTATCTACGACAAGTATCCTCAGATTTTATTTACCGTTGTGAATATGAGAATATCACATGGGGTGTATATTAGAGCTTCCTTTGTACTGTGGGTTATTGCCATAGCAGTCGTACCGTGGATGGGTCGATCCCAGCATGGGACACCTTTGGAAAGTGCCTGAAAACTATACCACGGGTTGACCCAAGTGGAATATGGATGGCGGAACCCTTGGGGGCCGTCGATAGCTGTGCTAGCCCGAAGTCACAAGTCATTATGGCCGAGGGCTTGAACGTGCTGGCCTTGTTCAAATTATTGATCACGTTAGATAACAAGCTCTTTCCCAGAGACTGCAACTAATTTTGCTTAACATGATTGCATTATAAAGAACAGATAGGCTCTGTGGGGGTTGAATAATCCTCGAATACGTGTGGCCAGATATACATACAAACATATACATACATACATAGTTCCGTGGGGTTTTCAAGCATCTCGTTGATAATATAAATATATCATTTTTATTTTATTTTCTTATGATATATTCACATACATATATTTTTTACAGGATAATTAAAAGTGAAAAGAATAAAGGTTTTTAAATCGAATTAAAAATGACTACTGTATATATTCGCGTATTTAAAATTCTTGCATGAACTTTAAAAGCTACAGAAAATTCCTGATTTTTAACATCTTCAAAACAAAATCGTAAAAAAAGAAAAAATATAACAATTTTCTAAGTGTAGCTTAGATGTGGCACAAGGCCGGGTGTAGTGATCCCCTATTGAGGATCGAACTCACTACTCAGTAGTAATTGTTGTAGCTCATAAAATATATGCGGCATGTTAGTTTTAAAAGTTCAAATATGCAAAGATGGATTTCATTTTAGATTTAGTAAACAAATACAAATGGTTGTCTTTCAAACAAATACGACTAAATCCAGAATAAAAAAAAAATTCATAGTTACTAAACTCCTATGTAGTATTTACTAGACCGAGGTATACAGAAAGCTATTTGAATAATCAAGAACATTGAATTGCCAGTTTTAGGATGTTCAAACAGCCCAAAGACCAAAAGAGGGGTATGACCACATTGAGAATTAAAATAAAAGTTTAAACCTGCTTACAATAGAATATTAATAGATGCTAGAATCATCGGTAGGTAAAAAAGAAAAGAAAAAGAAAAAGGCCATCAGTACTTCGCGTAACTTCAGGTCATTTTTTATTTGAAGTCGAATATTGATTCCTTAAACAACACCTGCCTTTTCATCTGATGGCCAGAAATCATTTTCTTCGACAACATCTTCCAGTGGGTCAGATTGGCGTCCGTCCTGTCTGTAGTCGAGATCGATATATCCAACTTCAACTTTCGCTAAGTTCTACAGAATAAAAGATCTTGTGCCAAATTTTACAGCATTTTTAGAAACATGATTCCCATATTCTGGATGCCTGGAAAGATTCATTATAGACAACAGGCAAAGAATTTGTCCCCTAGACCAGGTGTGTCAAACTGGCAGCCCGCGGGCCGCATTCGGCCATTTACATGCATCTTGGCGGCTCTCGCAAAGTTTTCTATAGCCATAGTATACCGAGAATTTTTTTCTATGTTGGTGATGCAAATTATTAAAAATAGTGAGATATTTTTTCAATTGCTATAATTAGATTGTTTATTCTATCTCAATGTTTTTTGTTTTGTTTTCGAATGTTAGCGAATATTTTTAACTTCCGGTTAATCATGTGATCATCCTTGACAACTAAATAAGAACAAATGTAAAGTGAAAACGTTTATAATTTTGTAATATTTTGCCTTAAAAATGTCAAATTCTACTCCATCTCATAAAAAGAGAAAATTATCTGAAGAAGGATGTGTGTTTCAAGAAAAGTGAGAATTAAAGTCCCAGTTGTCACATGAAAACGAGATTCATCTTTCTCTGTGCATAGAGTTGAAAAAAAAACTGCCAATACTGAATCTGTATTTATCTTTGCTAAGTACGACAGTTAACTGGAAGTGCTGTAGAAAGAATTTCGGCGAAGTTTTGGGATTTTTCATCTTGTGAATATCAATTGGCATTATTTTCAGCACCGTTTGATGTTCCTCAGGCAGAGGAAAGTCTACAGATGGAACTAATGGAAATGCAGACGGACTCAACATTTAAGGAAAGTACCTAGATGTAGGGGTACCCGGATATTTTCATAGTTTCCTCAGACATTTAAGGGATTCAGAAAGTTTGCCACAAAGATTATGGCGATGTTTCGTTCCACATATGTCTGTGAGCAGTTATTTTCGTTACTGAAGGCCACAAAAAGTCTCACGGAACCAGATTAACTGATAAACATTTATCATCTTTGATCAAAGTGAGATCCACACAGACATTCCAACCTGATATATATCGAGAATAGTTTGTCTAAAGCGATTTCAATAATCATGATGACATAAAAATGATTAAATTATACTACCTTGTATTGTAAGTATTTTCTATTTAAAGTTTACTTAGCACTAGCTGTGATTAATGTAAGACTGTAAGCAGGCGTGGCCCTCGATGCCGCACATATGGTCGATGTGGCCCTCCATATGCACTCAGTTTGACATTCCTGCTCTAGGTAGCACCTACCAAAACATTTATGTCTATGTAACTCAATGGTGTCTGCAGAAAAATATGAAAGACATACGGGCTGTGCAATGAATTGCTTGATTGTTACTAATGTTAAACAATGCGATCTTTCTTAATAACTTATATAGAAATAAATTCGTCAGAACAATTACCATGAAAGTACTTATAGAAAGCACAGGGGGAGGCAAAACTAACTGAAGCCGAGTTGCCAGAAATTATCCGAAACTGTTATGTTTTCATTTATTGTTGGAATATACGAGGGTCATTCAATAAATAAGGTGATTTTTTCGGTATAAGGACTTCTAATACAGATAGAAGCTTACTTCTTTTTTTTCCAACGTAGTCTCCCAGCACTCTCACACACTTTTCCCATCTGTGCACAAGTTTCCGTATTCCCTTTCGTAAAGATCTTTGGACTGATGTCTCAGCCAGTCGCTCACAACACTTTTGACTTCATCGTCACTTTTAAACTTCGTGCATCTCGTGAACGCTTTCAAGGGACCAAACAGGTGAAAGTCTGAAGGGGCAAGGACTGGGCTGTAAGGGGGATGAGGGAGCAGTTCCCAGCCCAGCTCGTTGATGGTCTGCACCATTTGGGCTGCTGTGTGAGGCCTTGCGTTGTCATGATGCAAGATGACTCCTTCTTACTGACGACCCCTGCGTTTGTTCTTTATGTCTTTCAAAGTCCTTGCAATGTCATCCACTGTCACCCTTCTGTCAGACTGAATGAGGTCATTGACTGATTCGATCACCTCAGGAGACCTCGCTTATCTAGGCCTCCCACGCCTGTCTTCATCCTCAACACTGCTCCGTCCTTCTTTAAACAATTTAGCCCACTTCTAGACATTTTTTGGCTGAAACATGTGGCACCATACACAGTTGACATTCTCCTATGAATTTCAACAACCAGGAATTTGATAACTGACCGCTGTTCAATCCTGGAGCATGCTTCTTGGTTGGCCATCTTTGTTAATCGCCAAAACTCTCAAAGTTTTTTTTAATCTGCAAAAGAAATTAAATCCATGTGAAAAAGAAGTAAAACAAAAAAAAATTAAAAAAGAGTAAGCTTCTATCTGTATGAGAAGTCCTTATACCGAAAAATTCACCTTATTTATAGAATGACACTCGTATATATATATATATATATATATATATATATATATATATATATATATATATATATATATATATATATATATATGTATGTATGTATGTATTAAATGCGAATATCAGTGTTATCAATGTGCTCCACTTTTTCAATTAAAGGGACACAATTCTCTAACTTTCAATATCTCATGTTACTGCAATTTTGGATTCTTAAGTTTTTATTACTGCAATTGTTTACGACGAATTCTTTGTACGATAACATTTTGTTTATATCTTGGAAATAAATTTGAGAAGAATCAAAATTAACTGCAACATCCAGTGAAATTCGCTCATGAAATAAAAAAATAATTGTTTGTACGGAAAGTAAGGACCTACGCACATCAAATTGTTTTGAATTGAGTGGCGGCAGAATAATTATCCTTGAATTTTTAAAAGGTAAGTTTAAATATTAAAGCAATACTTAAATGCAGCGATCATTTTTAGCTTCTGTAGTTTATTGTTGCCTATCGCATACGGTATGCCTCGCAAAAAGTAATCTCCACCAACCGAGGACCAGATTGCAATCAAAAGAACAAAGGCTGCAGCGACAAAATGAAAGTCCCTTGCCAATGAAAACCCAGATCAAATGGTATATATATATATATATATATATATATATATATATATATATATATATATATAGATAGATAGATAGATAGATAGATAGATATAGATATCCTCCTGAAAAATTTATTTCAGTTGAGCTCTCTGGTGACGAATTGTGGGTTTGTAAACAGTGACTATTACGGCTAATAATGCATGACTCTTCGGTAAATTGAATCGAGTTCTTTCATTAATTGTGTGTTTATCTAAAATTAATTACTGTCATCCCTACCTTGCGCCAACGGCTTAGTGGTAGAATCCCCCACTGACGCCAGACGTCTGAGCTGTGATACAGCGAAACACGCTCTCTGTCGATGACAACATATATATATATATATATATATATATATATATATGATTTTAAAACTACAAATTTCCCATGATTTCATCGAACGATCATATCTGCTCGAAGCATATCTTAACGTCAACATATGACGTCATATATTATGAAATGGCCTCAGTCCGACAATTATTTTAATAGGTTTATTGTTTGTACGTTATATGTAGAGATACAAATATTTCAGTAAATGCTCTGTTTATAATAAACAGTATTAACAACATTTACCTGTCTGAATGACTGAGAAATTTCATTGAAAATATGCGTTCTCAATGTGGCCAGACATGCGATTTCTTCGAGCCAGGATCGCAATATATATATATATATATAGTAGAGCGATAATTATTTATTTATTATAATTTTATCATATAGACAAAACCATTTTACTCACAACAAAGATGCAACTTGGTTTCAGTGCATTTTAACTGCACATCTACGGGTGAGGTTCGAAATGGTTATGAACGATCCTGTTTGTAGGCAAGTCCGGATGTAAAACGTCACTTCCTTTTTCCATTTTTTGAGAAGAAAAATGTACTTAACAAAATATACCTAGAATATCTAAATGTCCACACTCCATTCAACATTAACTCCCCGACCCACCCAACACCAAACTGCTGTTAACAACAACTATCGTTTCACTTAGATACCAAACTGCTGTCAACAACAACTATCGTTTCACTTAGTGACAGGAGGCAACGAGTGTTAGTTCAATACCCGGTTAAGGCAGAGGGTAATTAAACATGGCACGTTTAACTGACATCCATGAAACATGGCACGTGAGCGAAATAAAGGGTTCAGTTCGACATCCCAACCATCTGAAGAAGGCCGGATCGTACAACGGCGGAAACGTTGTAATATAGCGACAATAGTCCGAATAATGTAAATAGTGTACATAATACCTCATCTCAGAAATATACGCAGAATAATAATACTTGCTCAGCTCAGAATACCAGAAATACATATGAATCGCTTCGTTTCTAATGTCAAGAAAACGTACAAAATGCCAAATTTTCCTAAGTGAATTAATTCGGTGATGGCGTCTCTCCTGGCTTAAGTTCTAATCTTTCAGTTTCTCCGAAAAATAGTCACTTCTGTTTTTGGATAATTTGTCCAGCGACACGCCTGCCAAGAGGACGTCTGAAATGAGTACGAAAATAGGTCCTGAGATGGCATTTCATCTACAGTCACTGTGCTGTGTCTTCCCTCTGTCTTTTCTACAAAAATCTTCATGGCAACTGCTCTGACGAGTTATTCTCACTGGTGCCTCGACTCAGTGGATTTCAGGTTGCTACTGGGTTAGCATCTCGTCCGACTCTTTCCGCTGTCGAAATAGTTAAATGCAACCGCCTCTTCTACTCCAACAACATCTTCTCTCGCACTTCCCGACAGTGGAATTCCCTTCCTCTTACTTGCTTTCCTGATAGCTATAATCTTCAAACATTCAAATGTAATGTCAATCGACATCTTCTGATGCCTTGAACCTGATACCCGTCCTTCTCTATATCCTTTTCCCAAAACACCCCTCTTTACTCTTGCTCTCACTCTCTGTAGCCCATTTCGTGCTAGTTGCACTCCCGCCTTGCTTCGGGTGAAATGTTTAAAAAAAATGTCTGAGACTTAAGTTCTAATCTTTCACTTCTTCCGAAAAATAGTCACTTCTGTTCTCGAGTAATTTGTCCAGCGGGACGCCCGCCAAGAGGACGTCTGAAATCCTTACAAATGCCATGTCCGAGACTCAGTTGTATTATTGATTCCCCGTGCTGACATAACACGTTTATGAATCTTTAGTCTGTGCGTCAGATTTCTAAGCTGGGAGATTTATGGGATAAAACAAATGAGAGTAAAGATTGGAGATGGAATTTCTTGAGAAAGCCATAACGCCGCAGATGATTTCCCGCTTTTTCAAGCCACCATAAGCCTACAAGCAGACTTGCAGGCGGCTTCAGTATTAGCAAAATCAGTTATTGTTATAAATATAAATTTCGAAGTAGAAGCTGCTCACTATTTCCGTTTTCCCGAACCGTACACAGCTAGTAATTGTCTATATTTTTGGGATGAGGGGTTTTCACTATGGATTTCGTTAATCGGACCAGTGACACATGGCCGAGGCGACTAGGACGTTGGAACAGTGATTGCAAGTTCTCCCGATGTTCTGAGTTCGATCCCGAGCAAAGGCAGTGGCAGCGACAAACAAGAGCGGTGACAACGATAATAGAACCAACAGCAGCAGCAACGATGGCGTCAAGCAGTAGTAGCAGCAGCGATGGCCTTAATGGAACGAGAACATGGTACCCCCGTAACAATAAAGGGTTGGGTTCGAAATTCCAGACCGACGGTTCCCGAGTTCGAGATGCACCTGAGGAAGGCCGGAGGATCAGACGGCCGAAACGTTGTGAGGAAAGCAACCAAGATGAGGAAGTCAGTCCGATTAACGAAATCCATTGCGTACACAGCTAGTGTTAAAGAGGCTCATGTAAACTTTTCAAATGCATCCTTATAGAGAAAGGATTTTCGTACATATATTTTGACATGCTAAGATAAATCATTATCTTATTCCACGAGTTATTTAAACTTAGCATTGTTTTTTAACCCTTTTGATCTTAACCACCGCTTTACCGGTGGCAGAGAAAAAAACGTAATACCCATCCACCGGTTGAACGGTGGTATAAAAAATGGCGTAATGCCCAGCCACCGGTTGAACGGTGGTATAGAAAAATGGCGTAATGCCCGGCCATCGGTTGAACGGTGGTAGAGAAAAATGGCGTAATGCCCAGCCACCGGTTGAAAGGTGCTAGAGAAAAATGGCATAATTCCCAGCCACCGGTAGAACGGTGGTAGAGAAAAATGGCGTAATGCCCAGCCACCGGTTGAACGGTGGTTGAGAAAAATGACAATGCTCAGCCACCGGTTGAACGGTGGTAGATAAAAATGTCGTAATGCCCAGCGACCGGTTGAACGGTGGTAGATAAAAATGGCGTAATGCCCAGCGACCATTTGAACGGTGGTAGATAAAAATGGCGTAATGCCCAGCGACCGGTTGAACGGTGGTAGAGAAAAATGGCGTAATGCCCAGCCACCGGTTGAACGGCGCGTAAACATTTGTAACTATTTTTATATCTACTGTGAAATATTCGATACCAATTAATTGCTAATTATATTGTATTAGTTAGAAATTTGATAGCCTGAAATAACTATGGATGGGAACGTTTTAAAAAATTGTTCGTGGAATAAAACTTAGAAATGATCAATTCTCTTTGTTTAAGATTTAATATAAGAGAGAAAAGCGCGCAGTACTGTTGCAACAATAGAAAAATGACGATACAGTCTCACCCATTGGTGGGCTTCGGGAGTGTGAGACAAGAGACCACGTGATAATGGGTAGCTGGCCGACAAGTTGACATCAGTTCTCGCTACCTACCTTCCCTATCTCATTTCTCAGAGAAGTGGTGCATAAAAGTCTGTGCATTTTGAAATCAACTGTGTAAAAAAGATAGAAAAGAAAAATTTAGTCTGTGATGCAGCATTGAGGTCCTTACTGCGGAACTGCCGATAGGCTACAAAAATCCAATGAATACAAACAACACAACGCTTAATATTTATACGGAATTCTAATTTATCATCATGAGTAATAAGTTGAAAGTCTCTGATTTTTAAGGGGTTTCGACTGCCACATACATCGGCCTTACATTGACATAAATCTACAAATATTTGCTATATCATTCACGTCAACATCTGTCTATATTTCTGAGATGACGTATTATGTACATTATTTACATTTACATTTTTCGGACTATTGTCCTCATCTTTGTCGGTCATATTTATTACAACGTTTCGGCCGTTGTATGCTCCGGCCTTCTTCAGGTGAGTCTGTTTCAGAAAATGGCAGTTTTTTCTAGGGATAAGATCGGGGAGAACTAGTTTCCAATTACAGTCAGGTTCTTTATAATTACGCGCAACTATTCTTGGAAAAGGCATAAACCCACTTCATCTCCCGTCAGCTAAACGTTAATTAGTACGACTAAATCATTATTATTCCCAAGACATTCTTACAGTCTAACAAATCTTTTCTGGGCTTAAATAACCCGCCAAATGTTTATAATCTATCAGACACTAATCAATCATAAAAATGGTTCACATGACGGAGAAAAAAACATCCCAGACAGGATTTCCACTAAAACGCAAGGGGTTACAGATTGTGAGGGCAAAAGAATAAAGATGGGCGTTTGAGGAAAGGATAAAGAGAAGAGCACGGATCAAGGTCAAGACATCAAAAGATGTCGATTGACAATACATTTGAATATTTGAATATTATAGCTATCAGGGAAGCAAGTAAGAGGGAGGGAATATCACTGGGGGGAAGTGCTAGATAAGCTTTCGGAGTAGGAGAGACGGCCAGAATTAACCATTTCGATAGTGAAAGCGAAGGACCGACATGCCAACCTAGTAGCACGCTTAGATTCATGCAGTTGGGGCACCAGTGAAAGTAGCTCGTCATAGCAGTAGCCATGAAAATACTTGTAGAAATGACAGAGGGAAGCCACAGCCCATCTGTGAGAAAGTGATTGTAGACGAGATGCCATATCAGGACCTATCACATTGCATATCCGTCTCTGGATTTTGTCGAGGACCTCAATGTTAATAGCGGGGGTGCCAGAGCATATATGTCAGTAGTATTCAATCCACGGACAAATGGTTCACTTGTAGATTTGAAGGGTGGACTCAGACGAGAAGAACCTTCTGGCGCGACACAGAGAACCAATTTGAAGTAGATGAAGCTATTAATTCAACGTAGTTGTTCCACCTCAGGTCAGTGGAAAGCCTGAGACAAAGCAGGATTGGAATTGGGCATCAGCCAAGCTGATAGGAGGCAGTGGTGTGTAAATGAGAGTAGTTTCGTTTTGGAGTTATTAAAGTCGAAAGAAACGTTTATCCTATCCAAACATTTTTTTTTAAAGAATTATTTTTTCGTCTGATTCTGGGATTTTCCTCTTTTGGACGGACTTCTATAAATCTGTATTTCCCCCTTTTAATTCATTCCCCTTAAATGAAACTCTTGTAGCTATAGTATGTTTACTTTTCTTCCATTTGTTTTTGTAAGAAAAATGATTTTTGTCTTTCCAGACAATATTTTATTTTATTCCATCTGCCTCGTTGAAACTCCAATCAAGATGGCGCCAGTTTAACAAGATTCTAAGATAGTGAAATTACAATGCACGAAAGTTTAATTTCGAGTCTCTAAAAAACATGGATGCTGACCAGACGTAAGTACTTGACTATGCTGAAATGCTAAATTCACCAGTAAAATGGAAGACGACTCCATGTATGCATGATTTCTTATGACAGATATAGATAAGACATCTGTTCAACAAACGCATCTAAACAAAATTACGTAATTAACCAACTGGATATAAATGAGATAAGTTCAGACATATTGACAAATATATATATTGTGTATATTTTGGCATCATGTTCTCATTAAGACATGTCGTATTAAATAATTTAGACAAGTTTTATCTACATATTTTCATTATGGACAAGTTTCTTAGTATCCTTATTAACCCTAGAACACTAACCATGGGTATATAGTACTCAGCGCAAATTTCCTATTTTTAATTGCAATTTTCAGTACCTGATTTTCTTACCTAAATGTTTTTCAGTTCCTATTAATGTTAACTCAAAGTACAATGTTTGAAGTGCCTGCATGAAAAATATTTCAAATAAGGGTTAGTAGTGTTGTAACTTTAATTGATGGGTAGTGTTCTAGGGTTAATGAAAGAAAGAAAATTAACATGTTCATGCATGTTCATTTTATTTCAAACACTTTCGACATTACCTCAATAGGTTTTTTTTTTTTTGTAAAGCTAACAAAAAATATTGTGCTCATCATTTTTTCTAATACAAAATTGTTGTGTTCATCTGAAAATGTTTACGTGTGAAATAAAAAAAAACTATGGTTATATACTATACAATTTTTTAATCATGTAGACACGCTTGCAAAAGTCAAGGGAGGTAATTAAATTATTGAAATGTCTAAATATATATACTAAGAACTTGTCTAAAATTATGAGAGGATCCTATTAAAAATGAGATAAAACTTGTCTAGATTATTTAATGAGACATTCCTTTCCAGTCCACGAATTAATTTCAACTGACCGTAGAAAATTGACTAATAAAAATATCAAAATATTCTTTCAAATATTTTTTAACCTCCCAAGTACTTTCAGTCTAATCTGAGACCATCTTCAGGGCGTTAACTTTTCTGTGCGTGTTTAAAACGTATTAAAAAGGACAGTGAAAATTATTACACATCCACAGACAATATAATCCACTGAAAATGATCACAGATGAGATTGGATGTACTTGAGAGAATAAATAAAAATTATTTGAAAGAAAATTTTGTTTTTTTTATTAGTCAATTTTCTGTATTTGATTCCTTCACTCGAAAGGATTAAAACTAAAATAAATAATCATAATACGTCTAAATTATTTAAACAAACCTGTTCGATATATATATATATATATATATATATATATATATATATATATATATATATATATATAAAAACAGTTGAAACCTAACCTGAACAAAATAAACTATGAAATCTCCACAAACATTCTTAAATGCCTATAATCTATAGCAGAAGCCATTGGTTTATACCAATGGCTTCCCATACTTAATACTTCTCGTTTTCACTCAAGCGTGGTCAGGTGTGACGAAACTTTTTTCGCTTCCTTGTCTCGTAAATAAGAGTTTGTCGTTACTTTGAGCTCATTCAAACAGCAACGGCGGAACATTATTGTGTTTTCGTATATGTGTTGTTTGATTTTTTAAAATTGTCATTTTTGATAATGGCTTATGTAAGCCGAATGCTTAGATTGGATTCAAACATGTGTCAATATGGTGTTTTCCTTTCGTCTTTCAACGATAATGTGATTAAGATTATCAGACAATACGAAAGGAACTTACTTAAAATAAATAGACAAAACTTGTCTATATAATTTAATGAAACATGCATCAATATATATATATATATATATATATATATATATATATATATATATATATATATATATATATGGTGTTTTAATTTATTTATTTTATTTTTATATAAATTTCAATTACGATTTTTACTACTAGATTGGCAGATATGTCTAATCATTTTACAGTTGGGATGGCTAGTTGTAACTGTAAGTTCTATGTTAATATTTCTTCTCTCGCACTTCTCGCTTGTGGAAATCCCGTCTTATTACCTACCAATTAACTTTGATCGTCAAAATTTTAAATGCAATGTAAATCGTTATCTTCTCTCTTCTTAATTCCAGGTTGTTTATTGTTCTTTCTTTTTAATACTGTTTTTGTCAGATATTCTTTAACACTCAGCTATCTTTTGCACTTAGTATATTTATTGCTTTGTTTGAGGTGAGATGATTTAAAAATTGACGCACAAAGTAACGAGAGGTCACCATCTAAATAAAACAGAGTCATTCAATTTATTTTCACATTTTTAAATAAATCACCGCTGCTGACGACTGTTCAAGCGCATCTGCTTTGTTTAACCCCCGGCACAGCCCAGCCGTGTTTTATGATGTAACAATGTCAAGTGGAATTTAATTGGGATAATGTGCATCATCTGTCGTAATAAACATAAAGATCTCTACACACAAAGCGTTTGAGTCTTTGTGTTAGTACAGCCATCGACTACTTTCGTACAGTTCCGTTCATCCGTTTTCCCTCACAAGGCTTGGGTCAGAAGATCGTAAGAGTTTCAGGTATTTTGCAGAGAGGCTACACGCTGGGATCGCTTAGCCTAGTTTATAACATCAGGAAGTCACTTTTCTCGACCTTGATCGTACGGGCAGAAAGCAAATGTTTTAATTACTTGGACACGCGCCCATATATTTTTTTAAAGACTTTGTCGGATATCAGTCATTTAACATAGACGCAGATGAACTAAGCATTCCACAACACATCTCAGATGAATATACTAATAGAAAACCACATTCGTGTTTTCCATCGCGACATCAGTGTACTGAAGGTTTGGTGTGACCAAGCACATTTGGGATAAGAATGATCTTGAAGAAAAATCAACATCCTTTAGCAAGTACTCCAAGAAATATAACTTCAAGAGATTATGAAAGGCCATTAAAATGGAATGAAAACCGTGAGGGTACATACCTGAAATCCCTCGTCAAAATTCAGTATGTGCAATTATTAAATGCTATATTATTGAAATGCCTACGTTTATTGATCATTTATAGCATATTTAGTATAGCAGATAAGTAAATTGATCATAGGATAGTTTCCCACAACACCACAAGACGCTACAGAACTAAAACATTAACATAAACATTCGAGTCACCTTCATAGATATTGAAAATGCTGAATCAGAAAATTTTAAACACTTCAAATACCTCCCTTTCCAATTGTGATAGTGTTAAAAAACGATAACGCAGCCTTGTGGGTGATGAATTATTTTCCACCTTACAACCACTTTCTCCCAGACACACCATTTCAACTTACTCAATCACTATTTCTATTGAAAATATTCAGATGAGCTAGATTTCTGGATTTCACCAAATCTAACCAAACCAAGACCCTGCACTGACGCGAAATACCCTCATTCCCTTCGTATACCCTTTTGGGGTGGAAGGTTCCACTGCGATAGCTTCTTCTCAGGAACTGTTTCTTTGCGAAAAAAGAATCCCAAGAGGATGCTCTCTCGGCCATTACAGTTTTATCCTCTTCAAATCAAGGGTTGACCGTTATTTTTTCCACCTTACTATTAACGTTCACACACAGCCGCCTTCAGTAGCCGTCTACCTTGAGTGTCCCTTGAACCTTGTACAGGGTGAAATTATATATATATATATATATGATGCAAACATCTGATCAACAGGATTCCTGCAATAATCGATAGATTGTTCACAAAATTCCTCATTTTCACTCTATCATTACTTCGATATGATTGTAACGGCAAAAAAACTTACAAACCCAAATTTCAAGTAAATTGAATTTGCTAAAATGCTACGTCCTCGGGAGAGATCGTCAGTGTATACAAGGAGAACGTGGCAAATGAAATCCTAATGTGGATGAATACTCTCACCTTATTTAATTTATTTATCAATTTATTTATTTTAATTCCATGTCTGACATTAACAACTAAGCATATTGTCACTAAAAAGTGCTACTCGGTGACTGTAAAATTTGATTATAGAAACATGTGTGCGTATTTTGAGGTTTACGATCGCTAATGCAATATCAGTCCGCGTCTTATTTACTCGCCTTAAGACAAATTGGAAAGAGGAATCACTTCTAAGAACTGGAGATGTCAACATCCAAAAAGTACATATCTGGTTAGTGGTTAAACAGACGATGAAAACTGTGGCACTGAAATCCGAATTCGCATTGGGATAGCGAAAATGCTTTCTAAAAACTAAGAAATGTACTAGAAAGAAGAAAACTGGTTCATACTATCGGTCCTCCGATATGACAGCGAATGGTGGATATTTTCCGTACAGAATAAGAAAAAGACTTGAAGCAACAGAAATGTGATTCTATAGAAAGAAGGAAATAATTCTATGGATTAAACATTT
This sequence comes from Acanthosepion esculentum, assembly GCA_964036315.1. Taxonomy (NCBI): domain Eukaryota; kingdom Metazoa; phylum Mollusca; class Cephalopoda; order Sepiida; family Sepiidae; genus Acanthosepion; species Acanthosepion esculentum. The sequence goes on from OZ038489.1 coordinate 7,414,082, forward strand.
GAGTAACGAAGAAATTTAAGATGGAAACTCAAAGAACTCTTATATTTAAGACCAGAAAGAGACAGCTGAAATTTCTGAGACAGAAAAAAATTAAGAAAGAATGTTTAGAAATTTTGACACGCACTGGATATATCGAAGGCAACGTGAACAGGATGAGGCAGCGGGTCAACTACCTGATAAAGTCATTTGAATGAATGGTAAGAAAGGGAATGGGATGGGTGATATAAAGACATAAATTATGAAGAGCTCCAAAGGATAGGAAGTTGTGGAGAATCATAGCATCCCACGTCTTGAAGGAACACGTCACACAAAAGAAAAAGAAGAACCAAATGGGTTCGAAATTAACTTGTGAATTTGAACACCAGTCAATGTTTAAACATTGGACGTTCTCTTCTTTCTCGATACAAATATAATTTTCGGACAGTGTCAAAGAATCAGCTATATTCTGGCGACGTCGTATTCAATCACGTGTAGAACTGTAACTGTCTGGAGTGTGTAGCATCAGACGACGTAAAATGCGATACAGAAAATGGAAGTCACATCGGAAGAGCGAAAAATGCCTTCTAGATACTAAGCGAGCTATTAAGAAATATGGAATTTCATTAAAGACAAAGGATTGTGATATACTATAATCACCAACATGGCAGTGAAAGTTAAACAATCTGCTCAAAAACGACGAGAATGAGATGGAAAGAAAAGAGAAAGTCTTGCGGAAAATAGCGAATATAAGGAAACTGATACATGTTGTGTGAGCCGCAGTTAGTGGCATATTTGAAAGATTTAACAATATACAGAGCTGTTCGATAAAAGTGACTCACCTGATTTTTTTACTAAATGCACTCTTCTCCGATGAAACGAAAGTTGAGCTAAATTCTAAGGATAAGCGATCTTAAATCCGAAGAAGAAGAAGCTTTGAAAGCTCTTTGAATTTAGCAGTAAGTACTGTCAAGCATCCGTTCCGTATAATCTTCTGGGGATGCTTTTCTTTTCATGGAACTGGTTTCTTAAAACCTATTGAAAAGACCCTCAGGAGCGAGCATTACAAGAGAGTTTTAGAGTCTTGTCTGCTCCCTTCTGCTGAAAGGGTGCAAATCGACCCCACCAAGCTCATTTTTATGCAGGATAATGCTCCCTGTCACAAATAAAAATTGATGAAGGAATACTTTGATGAGAAGCAGGTGAGTGTTATGACATCGCCGCCCCAATCTCCTGACGTCAACCTCATAGAAAACTTATGGAGCATTATAAAGTACAGGCTCTCGCGAAAGCAGTTAAGCAACAAAGAGGATTTGATTGTGAATTTCATATCCGAATGGAATTCAATTCTTGGAGATGAGTTTTGCCAGAACCTAATCAAGTCAATGCCCAAAAAGGGTTGAAAAGGTTATTCAAAATAAAGGAGGACCCATAGATTATTAAATATTTCGAACTATATTACCTATTATAAATAAATTATAGCTCTATTATTCTTTACTTAAATCTGTTCGGTTATGTTTCTATTGATTACTAGTTGCAGGAAATAAGTGAGTCACTTTTTTTGCACATATTTCTTTCCTTAAATCTTATTTATATCCAAAATTATAATTATCAATAGAATACCTTACGGAGAGTAACCGTTTTTACTAGGTGGTCGGGAAGGGGTTTTCATATTAGTAAGATTAAAAATTTGTTTGAACTCAAAAACAATAGGCGAAAAGATTTTTAAGTAAAAAAAATCAGGTGAGTCACTTTTATCGGACACACTGTATATTAGTACATATTAAATGCAAGATATGGCGGAAGAAACAGTGAGTAAATGTCGAGTTTTTGTGAATGAATGACAGAGTCGAGCGTCGTCGGTATCACCGAGTTAATGCGAACGAGCCTTCCTGAGATTCATAGCATGTGCTTCGCCAGGGCTATATGCACTTTTTAATTCAGAGTTTTCCGTTTCCTAGACCGGTTGCTATCCAAGGCAATAGAACGAAGTCTATCCTCATATTTACCTGGGGAGAGAAGTGTTGGATTCATGCATTTCCCAAGCACGTAAGTGAAGGTAATGAATCGACTGGAATTCGAAATCGGCTCTACGATTCCAAAATCCGTTACTCTACAGTACTTCTGTGGATGCCAGAACACGGACAAAAAGGGAATAGTAAAAGAGCAAAAATCAGAAAAGCAAGTGAAATGTTGTTTGGAGAACCAGGATTGCCCACTGGAAGAACTGGAAACATAAAATTAAATGGCACTGGCAATAAAAAAAGCAAAACAAAATTACAATATTTCATTTGGATTGATTTTGATTTGTTTAACTGCATATCAAATAAGTTATGGGTCATTTAATGCTATAAAGTCTTATTTTGGTATAAAATCCTATATTGGTATAAAGTCCTAATTTGGTATAAAGTCGTATTATGGTATAAAATCATATTTTGGTATAAAGTCATATTTTGGTATAAAATCATATTTGGTATAAAATCATATTTTGGTATAAAGTCCTAATTTGCTATAAAGTCATATTTTGGTATAAAATCCTATTTTGGTATAAAGTCCTAATTTGGTATGAAGTCTTATTTTGGTATAAAATCCTATTTTGGTATAAAGTGCCAATTTGGTATAAAGTCATATTTTGGTGTAAAATACTATTTTGATATAAATTCCTAATTTGGTATAAAGTCATATTTTGGTATAAAATCCTATTTTGGTATACAATTTGATTTAAAAATTTGTAGGATATAAGGATTAAAGTCATAAAAGTGTTGGTTTCTTGTGGGCAATTCACGTCTAAATAAGAACTATTAATAATGTTTATATATAAAGTGTATTGCTGGTACTTTTTATTATAAACATGTTTTTTAAACTTTCATATTGTTTGGTGTAGGTGATTACTATTTGCTAATAGCTAGGCCCTAACACATGCCATCTCCCCAGATCACGATGAACCTGGAAACAACAGAAATAAAGAGGTGGTTCCACGTTCCTCAAAACTTTCAATCTCCTAAGAAGAAGCATTGCTGTCAGATGTAGTTTATCATCATACCCAAGAATCCGAATTTAAAATAATACTGGCAGCCTATTAACTTTTAATTTACTAAAGATGATGCAAAGCTGACAGATTCTCATGGTAGATTTTTATTGAATGAAGTGTGTAATATGAATATAAGGAATGGCAAATTATGAGGATAGGGAGGATAGATTACGGTAGACTGGAAGAGGTTAGCATTGCAATGTTAAGGTAAGCATTCACCCGATAGTTCGCTCCAAAAATTTGAAGTGCTCGATAAATAAACAAAACTGATAGATTGGAACTTCCTCTTTACAGTTAGAATCCGGAGGACATGTGGATGGTTCGACTGCATGGAGGTTGCATAGCGAATCCTAGCTAAAAAAATACAGTTAGATGTAAAGGGTGGTGTTTATCTGAAGATTTGGAAACGGGAGTCGTGACAAAGTAGCAGCAATGTGCAACGTTGCGTTTCTGAGAAATAGATTTCAAAAGTTGAACAGAAGGCATTTCCTCCAAGATTGGCTAAACGGTATTGAACTATACAAATTCTTCAAGGTGAGGGATGAACAGTTTCAGTGCAAACATGCCAACACCATTCGATTATTGGTCTGATTTGACTAAGTCATGTTTGGTGGAGTCTGACACTTCCGGGATCACTAGAATGAAGCGGTTAAGTTTCCAATGGATTTAGCAGTGGTTCGTTTGTATGTATTTCACTTGACGTCTCGAGAAAACTTGAAGCTTTCAAGACGTTTAAAGCATAACATTTTCTATGTTTGTTCGAATAGTAATTTTATTTTTAATTAGTGTAAAATTAGGGCTCCGAAATTAGGCCTAAAATTAGGGCTCCGAAAGTCTAAAGTGAACGATTGTCTTGTTTAACTTTCTACTTCTTAATAATAGTATCGACCGTTAATTTTGCTGCATGACAGAACACATATTCTGTTTGCAAATGCGACGAATAAAACAAGATTTATAGTGGGATGTTCTTCCAGTGGCTACAAATTCATCAGTTCTCTCAGATTATCATGTTTTTCGCATTTCGCATCGAAACTTGTTTGGTCATCAGTTCCAAGATTTTCTCGGTCACTAGAGTCTATATCGACTCACCAGTGGGGAGCATTCTTCTGCTGTGCTACAAAATCACTCTCAAGAAAGTAATGTAAGAAAAAAAGGGAAATATATTGATGACTGATACTAATGATACCATTTGATGAATTGGATACAAAAAAAAAACTGAGAGAAAAATTGATCGTAACAGGTTAGTGTAGACAGACAGATATATATATATATATATGTACCTATATATATATATATATATATATATATATATATATATATATATATATATATATAGATAGAGAGAGAGAGAGAGAGAGAGAAAGAGATAGCTAGATAGATGTTAATAGTTTGATATAGACATATAAGCTATAAACAAGGATACAAAGGAATACAGTAGATAGATAGATAGATAGATAGATAGATTGGTATGTATGTATGTCTGTCTGTCTGTCTGTATGTATGTATGTATGTAGGTAGGTAGGTAGGTTGGTAGGTAGAGAAAATAATTATATGGCTATAGAGAATGTGGTATGAGTAGACTGACAAGGTTAAGTGCAAGCTGAGAGAGAGAGATAGATAGACAGATAGAAAAAGATAAAGAAAGAAAGAAAGTTAGAATAGATAGATAGATAGATAGATAGATAGATAGATAAGAACAGACTTAGATAGATAGATAGATGAACAGACTGAGATAGATAGATAGATAGATAGATAGATAGATGAACAGACTGAGATAGATAGATAGATAGATAGATATGAACAAACTTAGATAGATAGATAGATAGATAGATAGATAGATGAACTGACTGATATAAATAGACTAAGAAAGATAGACAGATAGATAGATAGATAAGATCAGACTGAGATAGATAGGTAGAGATGGATATACAGAATGTGGTAAGAGCCGACAGAGATAGACACATTTATAAATATTCAAAGCCTTAGATATAATGGAGATAGATCGATATACAGATAAACCGGTAAAAAAAAAATAGTTACTGGTGAGGAATTAAATGTATAATCTTTATTCCGGTGCTATTAACCTTAGCTTCTGTGAGAGATGTTTCAATTAACATGGCATTCTGTGTAGGCTGCCTCGCAGAGAATAATGTAGCCGCCCGCAGTTTCGTCTCTGTTGGAGTCTGGCTACTGCTGTCTTAAACAAGTCTCTTAATTTAAAACAGACGGGTTCTTGTACTTATTTCTTTGTTCAATTTCTCATATATACACTTTTTTTTATATCTTTTCATAACGACTTGAAGCATTTTATACATTTTCCAAGTTATTTTTTAATTGAGAAATATTGAAATAATGTCGTGAATTTTCTTTATGTTCAGTTGGTTTTGTTTCGAAAAGTTATTCAGGAAAAGATAAAAAAAATACCTGTTTAGGTATCTTTTTTTCTTCTTTTTACCTATTGCTTTAAATTGATAAAAAGTAAATGAAGAATTTAGATATATTTAAGTCTTATTCTTTTTAAAGTATCGATCTTATATCGATGTGATAAAAAAAACTTAATTATGGGGAGAAATTCGAAGAGAAACAGTCGCTAGCAATCTATGAAACGAAAAAAGAAACTATGAGATTTAAAAAAAAACGATATATCGAAAAGGAAACCCGACAAATAAAGACTAATATATCTACTACTATTAGTAGAATGAACTGATAATATGATGTTGAAAAGTCCGATGCGAATCCATGTTACTTATATTTGATTGTTTTAAACTCGATCGCCAGGTATGTTTGTGACTAAATCAACCAGATTTCATCCATATTAATCATTGGGTGCCCCAAAATATTGAATCCATGGTCGAGTCTAATCATGTGATGATAAATATCATTGCATTTAAATTTTTGAAGATCAAAGTTGTTTCGAAAACAAGCCAGAAGAGGGTTCCACAAGCGAGAAGTGCGAGAGAAGAAACTATTTACGAAACATTTTTGCTAATCTAGAACTGTTTTTTAAATTCGTAAAGTCGGTGTACCGAAGAGGAAAGGTCTCCAGAACAATTACCATGAAATATATATAGAAAATTCTCAGGGAAGCAACATTACGACGGTGGCAAAGTGACTAAAGCAGAGATGCCAGGTCAGGTCCGATAACATTGCAGATTCTTCTTTGTTATGCTGTACTTATCATCCAACGTTAGAGAATCAAGTCTGCCGCTATTTAAGACATTGTCAGTGAGTAGGAATAGATGCGTTCCTGTCTAGTCCGAGCTAATTGCCGAGAAAGTGAACGAAGCATACTAAGCTGGATATAGCAACTCTAATCTAATTTAGAGGAGACACGGTGGAGTAATTGCTGTAGCCTTGTTAGGGCCAGAAATAAAGACACAAAGTGAAGAGCTGAGTTAAACAAATATATTAATAGAAACAGTAATACAAACATATACAAACGAGAGTGTTACAGCAAGAATGTTCGGTCAGACTGTCAGAGCTGACTGCTGGAAACTTATCTCTATAAAAGACAGTTCCTGTTCCTTTTTATAGCTGGGAGAGTCCATGCGTGCGTGGGTAAATTAACATAACAGTAATGGATAGCAGCTTTGATTGATGAATCGGAGAACTGGGTTCGAATTCCTGTTGAATCCATTACATTCACTTATGTGCTAATACCCTTGGGAAAGGCATGAATCCTCTTCTCCTCCAGCTATGGGTAAATAGCAGAACACACCGGGTACTATAGCCTTGAATGGCAACTGGTCTACCTCAGAAAGAAATGGAAACCTACTGCGGGAAAAATCTGCCTCGTCAGTCATGTATCGAAAGATACATGATCGCTTAAGCGTGTATCACGCTGAGTCTGATTTAAGCACCGATAACCAATACGCTACCCACCCACACAACAAACTCATTACCGTTCATACTCTGGAATTGATCTCGATGTAACATACCGTGGCGCAAATTCTCAATAGAAAAATGTATAGTACTAATCAATTAAAACATATACGTAAACTTTATTACGTAATCCACCAATAAATATAAAACTTTAGAGAATAAATCTTATCAAAAATCTCGTACAACGAACTAAGGCAAAACTGAGAAACCTAGTAATACTGTTAAGAGAAAAATATTTCAATTTAGATTCCTGTATCTGACTATATTTCTGAGATGAGGTATTATGTACATTATTTACATTATTCGAACTATTGTCCTCATCTTTGTCGCCATATTTATTACAACGTTTTAGCCTTTCAGTATCGGTCTATATTTCTAAGATGAGGTACTATGTACATTATTTACATTATTCGAACTATTGTCCTCATCTTTGTCGCCATATTTATTACAACGTTTTAGCCTTTCAGTATCGGTCTATATTTCTAAGATGAGGTACTATGTACATTATTTACATTATTCGAACTATTGTCCTCATCTTTGTCGCCATATTTATTACAACGTTTTAGCCTTTCAGTATCGGTCTATATTTCTAAGATGAGGTACTATGTACATTATTTACATTATTCGGACTATTGTCCTCATCCTTGTTGCCATATTTATTCCAACCTTTCGGCCGTTGTACGCTCCGGTCTTCTTCAGGTCGTTGTAAAGTCGAACTGATCCCTTTATTTCGCTCACTGGGGTAGACTGTTCTAGTTCCACGTGCCATGTTTTAATGGATGCCAGTCATCAGTTATCTCCTGTTAATTTCCCTCTGAAATTTCTCAACTGCCTTAGCCGGGTATTGAACTTACACACTTTGGGTCCTGTCACTGGATGTAACTGACACCTTTATCCACTGTGCCATGTGTATTTATATAGTTAGATCCAGTGACAGGACTCAAAGTGTGTGAGAACTTTCAGAGGGAAATTAACAGGAGATAACTGATAACTGACATCCATTAAAACATGGCACGTGGAACTAGAACATTCTACCCCAGTGAGCGAAATAAAGGGATCAGTTCAACAATCTAACCACCTGAAGAAGGCCGGAGCATACAACGGCCGAAACGTTGTAATAAATATGGCGATGAGGACAATAGTCCGAATAATGTAAATAATCTAGATTTCTGTGTTTTAAATAAAATTTTGGTTCAATGCTTTTAAATAAGCATATCATTTACAGCCCTCTAACTTTACAACAAGACCTGCATCTTCAACCCCATCGTCAAGTGGGTCCTACTTTGTGCTTGGTAATTTCTAGTTAGCAAGCAAGAATAAAATTAACTATTTCAGATTTTATCCTACATTCCTTTATTATTATTATTATTATTATTATTATTATTTCCTTTGAGTTCTGGCGTTTACACATTTCTTTCCGGGTCCCGCCGAGGGACCTAAGGTTAGAAATGGCATCATGACACTTTCCACTGACAACAAAAAATTACATATATAAAGCCTTTCGTAAAGTATGGGATGTACTTGTGAGAACCACTTTTTGTATGTCTTTGAGGCATTGACTTCCAGGAATCCCTTCAATTAGTCTACTGGAATCGTTTCCAACCAATCCTAGGGCTCCAACTACAACAGGGGTTGTTAATGTTCCCATACGCCACATTTTTGCGATTTCTATTTCAAGGTCCTTGTATTTTGACAGCTTTTTGAAGATCTTCAAAGATACATTGCAGTCTGCAGGGACTGCCATATCAATAAGGAGGCACTATTTTTGTTTGTGGTCTTTAAAAACAATGTCTGGGCGGTTGGCTTTGATTGTTTTATTATTATTATTATTATTATTATTATTATTATTATTATTATTATTCCTCTTGATTCCTTGGGGCACATAGGGCCGTAACAACCTATCCTCATACCTTCCGTCCTACCATTTAGCAACCAATATCTCAGGAACATGGTCAATATCTTAAGTGAGGGAAAATGTATTGAATTGAAAGGAAAAACATAGACGTCTTGCTGAATGGATATAACGAAAGACGATGGATAAAAAATTGAAAGGCGTAAAAATTGTAATGCATTAACCTTTTTTTTATGAAGAGATAGAGCAAAAGAAAGGTGGGAGAGAGGATGCAGTAAAAGATATTCGTGGACTTCTTTTCCTTTTTTGCAAAAATGAAGTCAAACTACATTTATGTTAGACTTTCATAAATATTGACAGTTTGTGCGTGTTGGTCTTGGTTACCCGCCACGTTTCTGAGCTGTAATATAGGAACAACTTGACGTTGGTATCGAAAATCCGGATCTTGTTGTAAAGTGAGAGGGCCGTTGATCTCCAGAATGAAGTGTTGAAAGCGCGTTGGGCTTTAAGGATTCGGCACTTGATGTCTTCATCTGTCCCCTCATATTTATTGACAACGCTTCCCGGGTAGACAAATTTGACTTCCTTGATATCTTCTTAGTGTAGTCGCACTGGGTTATGTTGTTTACCCTCATGACCTACATCTTCCCATTTACCAACAGATGTCTCAGGAACTTGCTCATTATCATGTGGCCGGAAGTCGTCTTCAACGACCGACTGTGGGACAGGACCAGACAAGCCCTAATCGAGAATGACATCAAAAAACGGAAATGGAGATAGATCATCCATACACTCTGCAAGCCTGCTTCTAGTGTCACCGGGCAGGTCCTTGAATGGAATCCACAAGGGAAGCGAAAAGTGGGTCGACTAAAACAGACTTTGCAGAGAACTGTTGACGCAGAAATAAAGGTAGCCAGCACCACATGGGCCGAGCTGAAGAAGATCGTCCAGAACCAGGTCTGTTGGAAAGGTGTTGTTGCGGCCCTATGTTCCCCAAGAAATCAAGAGACATAACTAATATTATCTTTTACTATGTACCATGTTTCTTCAGGACATTGGCGAGCATGGCTCTCCTCATCTTCCTATCTTTTGTAATTCTAAATGAATATAGTCTATTTGTAATTTCTCCTAAGTCTTCTTCCGCCCTCTATTTACTCAGGATCACTAATTATGTTTATGGGCTGATAAAAAAAATATATGGAAAAAGAGCAAAAGTACAGACAAAGAAATTAAAGACTGGGATGAAGAATTATCATTCTTTATGGCATTTATATTCGAACTATTGTCCTCATCTTTGTTGTTGTTATCACAACGTTTCTGCCGTTGTGCTCATCCGGCCTTCTTCAGATGTATATCGATCGGTGTAACCATCAGGAAATTATGAAATGAATCCGTTATTTAATTTATAGGGTAAGCTGTTCTTTGCTCCCCTATCTATGCCTATAGACATCGTCTTTTTTTTTAGTTTTAGGACTGCTCAGTTATTACTCGCCCGTTTCAATTGAGTCGAAGTACACACTGCCTAGGGATTCAACTCACAATCAATATGTCAGACATTAATCCACTACGTCCCATAGCAAAACATCACCAAGCAAGAGGACAATATACCGAATATAAATTGGGTTGATAATGATTGATTGATTCTGCGGCTTATCAATCGCTAGCAGTTTATATAAAGCCTGAATATATTTTAAATTTTAAGAATTTTTTCGACATAATAATTGCTTAATGATATAAGTTTTACTAATTAACCCCTAGAAGAAGTGAGTCCATATCTTTCCCAATATAACGAACCGAAAGGGAATTTGGAATCCGCCTGTCCAATTAAAAATTCCAAGCCATTATCCATTGCAACACAGCCAAGGTTACAGCACCTGTTATGTTACGGGAACGGCTGTTTCAGTGTGATGTCAATCTGCAAATAATGTTAGACGGGAAGGAGGATAATAAAAAGACATCGAAAAAAAAACGCAACGAAAAGAGAAAGCAATTCTCAGAAAGAAAAAGAATGAAAGAAAATAAAAAAGCAATGAAATAAAAAAACGAAATGAAAATGAAAGAAAGAGATGAATAAAGAAAAAAAAGAAAAATAATTAAAAAAGAGAACGTCTCACCTTCCAAGGAGAAAAATGTTTATGAATAAGAAATGAAGAATAATATTTAAGAATAAAAAATATGGAAAGTCAAAACGAAAGAAAATAGATGAAAGAAAAAAAAAAAGAACAAAGAAAGAAAACAAATAAAAGTACTGAAGATTGAAAAGCGAAAAGAGACAGGAGAAAGAAAGAGATGATGGATGGATAGATGGATAGATAGATAAATAGAAAGAAAGAAAGAAAGAAAGGAAGGAAGGAAGGAAGAAAGAAACAGGAAAACGAAAAAAGAGAAAGCGAAAGAAAGTGAAACAAGATGAAAAAATTGATATAAAACGAAAAACGAAAGAGCGAAAGAAAGGAAAATTTCAAGTCAAAAGAAAGAAAAGAGAAAAGAATGAAAATGACTTAACTATTAAAAGAATGTCGGCCACCTCCCTTTGGGAGATGGCTCCTGCTGATAGTGAGAAGAGTCTATTATAAAGTGATAATAGACAAAATCCAAAATTGAGCGCGAAATAGGATACATAGATAGATTATATACAGAATGATATATATATATATATATATATATATATATATATATATATATATAGAGAGAGAGAGAGAGAGAGAGAGAGAGAGAGAGAGATAGATAGATAGATAGATAGGTAGATGAACAGACTGACATAGATCGATAGATAGATAGATAGATGAACAGACTGAGATAGATAGATAGATAGATAGATAGATAGATAGATAGATGAACAGACTGACATAGATAGATAGATAGATAGATAGATAGATAGATAGATAGATAGGCAACGACAGATAGGAAAACCCAGATTGAATGAACGCATTTTAGGTTACTGCAGTCGTACGCCAAGAAGATCACTTCGTAAATAAGACGTGTCTCCAGACAACTCAGAAACAGGCCTTCTGGGCAACAATCTAACATGAATAATGCGTGGAAAATGCAGCTAACAAACAGAATATGGACACCATAAAGATCAACGTTTCATCTATTTCAAACAGATATCTATTTGGCTTTTAACCGCAAAAAGTATTCGTTTTTAGAAATCATCTATTCTCTCTCTCTCTCTCTCTCTCTCTCTCTCTCTCTCTCTCTCTCTCTCTCTCGTTATGTATTGTGTTTCTTGTATAAAGTATGTCTACAATGTTCAAATGTCTCACTTTGTTCATAAAGCCACAACTCTGTTTGGTAGGTCTTTAATTTTTTCCCTTATAATCATATCCCTCCCTCCAAAAAAAAAGAAAAAGAAAAAAGTGAAAAAAATCATCTTAAGAAGAAACTGAAAGAAACAATTACGACGTATGAAATACACACAACAACTAGACAAAAAAAAAGGAAAGAAGAAAAATAAAAGGGAAATAAAAGAAAAAAGTTAAAAGAAAATAGTTAAAGAAAATAATAAACGTACAAGAAATTCCAGGGAGAAAATAATTGGTTAGATGAGTGAGAAAAAATATCAAGTGAATGGAAGAAGGGAAAGAGAAGGAAATAAAGTCAAAGAATACAAGGGCAAAAACGCTGTAATGAAAGAAGGAAAGAATTCAGTAAAGAAGAGAGGAAAATAAATTTCCCTATAAAAAAGGCATAAAAATAATTAATACTCTCTGAATTTATGAATTTTCCTGAAAATAAATTTTCTCCCAATTTGTCCTTCCGTCTTTCAACGCTCACCGTTTGGATTCGTTTTAATGAGGTCAGGGGAGGTTTCATTATTTTTAGTGACCGTTTGAATTTTGCAAATTTGTTTTTCTTAAAGTTAAAATTAATTTCCATCGAAAGTGCTTTCTTGCGATGGACAAAGTTGAAAGTTAAAACTGTCTTATTTTTATTTCTTTATGTCACTCACGTTCCCATTAGGTACGAACATTATATAATAAACTAACGCATCTAAACGCATTTACCTAAACAATAAACTGAATATCAATGAGATACAGATAGATAGATAGATAGATGAACAGACTGAGATAGATAGATAGATAGATAGATAGATGAACAGAGTGAGATAGATAGATAGATAGACAGATAGATAAATAGATAGATAGATAGATAGATGAACAGACTGAGATAGATAGATAGATAGATAAATAGATAGATAGATAGATAGATAGATAGATAGAGATATGAACAGTTTTCCCCGCAGTAGGTTGCCATTTCTTTCTGCGGTAGACCAGTTGCCATCCAAGGCTCTATAACCCGGTCTGTCCTGCTATTTACCCATAGCTGGGGGGATAAAAAGAGGAGTCATACCTTTCCCAAGGGTATTAGCGCGTTAGTGAATGTAATGGGTTCGACTGGAATTCGAACTTGGCTCTCCGGTTCCTCAATGTGAGCCACTATCCCTTACTCCACCCTATAAAATTACGTGAAGCTAAACGGGCAGATACGAATACCAGAAAATAGAGAAAACTGAACGGAGTCAGATGAGATAAGACTAAGACAGAAACAAATCTGTCATACATTTACATACACATACGTACGCGCTTGCGCACACAGACACAGACATACACACACAATCACACACACACACACACACACACACACATATATATATATATATATATATATATATATATATATATATATATATATATATATATATATATATATATATATATATATCGAGACACGTTTCATTAAATAATTTAGACGAGGTTTGTCTACTTATTTGAACTGGATTTTTTCAGCGAGAGAAAATCGCTGTGTTGATACATATTTCTTTTATTCCGAGTACTTTCGACATAGCACATTGTTATCATCAGGGTGTTGTTTATTACAAGAATAATATTGTAGTGTACATTATTCTCGAATCCCAAATTGTTGTATTCATCTGAAAGTTAAAGTTTTTAATTGTGGAGTAAAGAACGCTGAGTCAGTTCGTGATCGCTGACACCGCTTCAGAGTTTTTACGAAATAAATAGTAAAATTTATTAGTGCAAAACTTGACATTTTTAACTATCTAATGTGCACATTTTAAAAGATTTATGCAATACTTATAATAAGTTTTTTTTTTTTTTTAATCGAAAGCATTTTTTTGTATATAGGATGTTTCTAATAGGGCGATGTTACCTGGGCGACTGTTAATAAAACTGTCCATTCCATTTTCTCACGAGGCCCAGAGCTGCAATTACCATTGGTACAGTCTCAGTCTTCATTCTCCACATCACTCTCTCCATGTTCATGTATTTGGACATTTTCTCGATAATTTTCATGGAGGTGTTTCTCTCAGATGCTACTGCTATTTCAATAAGCATACATTCCTGAATTTTTTTGTTTTTTATAATAATATCAGGTCTGTTGGCTGTTATTTCCCTGTCATTCTGAACTGTCAGATCTCAGAGTATAGTTACATGATTTTGGGTGACTGTTTCTGGTTCTTGCTTATACCATTTCTCAGTGGTTTCGATTTTTTGCGTAGATCCACCGCTTAATTGCTGTTGTTTCTAGTTCTACCCTGAGCCGGAGTAGTATCACCTTTTATGATCCCAGCTATGCGCCAACAGTGAACCCCCTAAAAAACATTATGGAAGTATAAAAAAAAATTATAGTAAACATACCAGATATATACTTTTTTATATAACAAAATTGCCGACAATACATATTTATAGAAAATTTTCAATAATATAATTCTATTGCGAAATGACCAACAGTACATTTTATCTATTAGTGAAGGCATGCAGCTGTGTTGAAAATATTTAGATTTCGGTATTAAATAATTGTTGTGGGGCAGAACCCTTTTACACAAGATGGACTCGTCCAAAGTATACTTATACTGACAGAGAGAATACCTGCAGGTTGGAGATACGTTGAGTCAGGGTGAGAGATACGGAGACAGTACACAGGGTGTTCACAGAGAGTTATACGAGAGTCCAGCGAGAGAGATAATTACGGCTTCACTTACAGAGACGTGTACATATACTTTCTACTAACCCGTATTCCTGGACTACTAATCTTCACTTCAAGTCTGTATTCTTACGCTTAATACACTTACTTTTCTATCTCAATTACTGGCGTTGTTTATTTATTTGTGCAGGATTCCATTCCCGGAATCCACAACAGTAACCCAGAGAGGTGTTTATATGCCGCTAAACAAAATGTGAACAGGAAAGCGCCATGACCGACCAAATGTGCATCTCGTATGGAACCCGTGAAACAGTCGCTCCTTTGATTTTACACCTTGGAAAATTTGGTTTAATTTAATATTTTCCTAGTTGAATGCATACAAGAAACAGGACATTGTGTAATATGAGCATTGCAAGTGACAGACTCCTAGAATTAGGGTTGGGGTACTGAACGATGAAAAGTTGAAATAGCTGTAATAAAACCCACTCCGTGGCCCATTTCATTTTATGGACTAGCTGCATGCACCTAGCGACTTGACCAAGAATACGTCCTGAAATGAATGCCGGTTATGTCTCCGGATTTTATTTATAAGGGTCAGGTTAAACAAGGTACTTGAAATAAATGCATTCTGAATTTGATCATACGTGTATACGTCGTATATCGATTGAAGATTACCTCTGTTTGACCGGTCAGCATGCACTGTCCGAAAGAAAGGAAAGCTGGAATGCACGCTTCACCACGGAGAGATACAGGTCACTGACAAACATATTGGTATACCCTCACTGTATTTGCATGTTTGTGATTTGGAATGAAAGAATACGTGCATATATATATATATATATATATATATATATATATATATATATATGTGCCTGTGTTTATTGATGTCTTATGTGTAAGGAAAGTGCATGCACGTTTAGTCGTATGTTTGCGTACTTGTGGTTGTGTGCGGTGTAGATGTTTTTTCGATTTTTTTTATCAAGGGTTGTGTCTCGTCACCGTATTTTATGTGTGTGTATATATGTAAATACGTCTGAGCGCTTATGTATTATAACTTGAGTATGTTCGAATGATTTCGCGTGAGAGGCGACTAACATGTTGAAATGAAACTAAAAATGGATACATTTTTGTCTGGGGCTCCGAACATCC
>OZ038489.1:7432417-7449917 GCA_964036315.1 Acanthosepion esculentum
TTGGAAGCTCGATAATCGAAACACTTTGGTCTGGAGATGTTTTACTGCTTCTGGACCAATGGAATTAATCTTAGTACAGGATATCATGGATAAAGATTTTGGCTATTCTTTCAAATAATATAAAACAAAGTGCATGAACTCTGTATTTGGGATGTCACTGGCCTTTTCAAAATGAAAATGACCCGAAGCACACGTCACGAATTGTTACAAAATACTTAAATGACAGCAAATCTAAGGTGCCCAGTCTACGTGAGTTTACATGTGATACTAGATTGGAATTTAGATCCCACCATTTTACTGATGAATTAGTTACGTATATCCGCCACTTCTACTCCAATAGTTTCTTTTCTCACACTGTGTAACTCACTTCCGTTTCGTTGCTTCCTTGATGGCTACAATGTTCAAAAATGTAAATGCAATGTCAATCACCATCTTTTATCTTCTTGAACCCCCTTCAGCTTCATATATATATATATATATATATATATATATATATATAAAGAAATATAGTTTTAAAGTGTGTTATATTTATGGGATAAAGTGCTCAATATCAGTGATAGAGCGTGTGTAAATATAAATATAAAAGTGAACATTGAATCAACACTCAGAGGCGACTTCAATGTTCACTTTCATATTTGCTTTTTCTAAATATATATATACATACATACATGTATATATATATATGTATATATATATATATATATATATATATATATATATATATATATATATATTAATAAATGTACATATACCTACGTTCGTAGTGCAACTTAAAGATTTGTGGTTTTACCACCTTATCAGGCACGGACTTATTGAGTTTGTAAAATCACGAAACTTTAAATTGCACTTATATATATATATATATATATATATATATATATATATATATATATATATATATACTTCTAACTTTGTCTAACCACATTGAGCACTGTTTTGTTTATACCTTATATTGAATTAAATAAATATTTATTCGATTATCTGTGTATGCACGCTAACGCACTTATGTACAGCTTCTAATATCTACTATTTGATTTACATCTACACTTATATATATATATATATATGTATATATATATATTAATTGGATTATCACAAAAAACTTCAGCATCTTATTGATGATCGTTCTAAATTTACTAAATTGAAAAAGAACAGCACTGAATCTCTAAAGAAACATGTTAATAAACTTATAACATCCAACAATGCTGTTGCAGGATCCTTAAAATAAACAAAATTATTGGAGATTACCAACCTGGCTACTTATACGGTAATGTTAAAATACACAAACCGGGGTACTCTTTACGACCTATTATTTCTCAGATTCCAACAGCATATACCAACTATCAAAATTTCTCAATGATATTCTTACTCCATATCTCCCTACCAACTATAGTATTAAATCTTCCCATGAATTCCTCCAAATACTTAAAAGAACAAAATTAAAAACAAACCACGCGTCACTTGACACAGAGAATTTATTTACTAATGTTCCCTTCTCCGAAACTATTGATATTATCATTAATTCGGTGTATAAAAATAATTTAATTCCACCTCCATCAATCCAACCCAATATTTTAAGAAAACTACTGTTTGCTTGCACCACTAGAGTACCTTTTTATAGCCAGAATGATACTATTTGCACACAAAATGATGGAGTAAGTATGGGAAACCCTCTCGGGCCGTGCTTCTCCCATTATTATATGTCCTATGTTGAAAACAAGGTTTTTACTAAAGTTATTGTGAACCGTCATCATGGCTGTATAATTTTGTTTGAAGCAGATTGCTTATTATTTTATTTTATAAATAATATTTTGTGTACTTATACAATGGTGTTGATTAGATAGATAGATAGATAGATAGATAGATAGATAGATAGATGAACAGATTTAGATAGATAGATAGATAGATAGATAGATAGATAGATAGATAGATAGATAGAAAGATAGATAGATAGCTGTTGTGAGTAAGTCGTCACCTCTTTATGATTACTCAGGCTGATTTAGTCGCTTAAATAATTCTTCTTAAACTTACAAGCGAATGAACATTTACCAAGCTATCTTCGGTCGAATAAAACTACATCTAGCAGCATATATTTTTTATGTTTCAGTATCTTACATTTGAAAAGATCAATATTTCGGTTGAAAAATATGTACTTAACGAAATAAATATATACTAAAATCGAACATATTTTTTATACTTTTTAAGCCATCGGAGTTCATGTATTCGTGCCCAGACTACAAGAACAATGAGTTTATTAAAGACATGTTTTGTAGTCTTGAACAGGCGTAGATATTTTTTATATAATACAATATCGCTGTACAAGCGCATGTTGCGTTTTGTGTCTTGCGCATGCGTGTTTGCAATATCTTTTGTATAGACATTTTTTTATATTAGCGCGTCTGTTCGGTGTAGTAAAGAAAAAAAACAAAAACATGGAGAAATAAAAACATCGAATGAAAATATGCAAAAGGCAGTAGTTTAAAAGCCAAAGATAATATCTTGATACACACACACATATATATATATATATATATATATACATATATATATATATATATATATATATATATATATATATGTATACGACAATTCTTCTGCCGCCACTTGATTTAAAGACAGTTTGATTTACTTAGGTCCTTACTTTCCGTACAAAATATATATTTTTTTATTTCATCGGTAACTTTCACTGGATATTGCAATTAATTACGATTATTGCCAAATTTACTTCCAATTTATAAAAATTGTTATTGTACGAGGGTCATGCAATAAATAAGGTGAGTCTTTCGGTATAAGGACTTCTAATACAGATAGAAGCTTACTTTTTTTATTTTTCAACATATTCTCCCAGCACTGTCACACACTTTTCCCATCTGTGCACAAGCTTCCGTATTCCCTCAGCGTAAAAATCTTTGGACTGATGTCTCAGCCAGTCGCTCACAACACTTTTGACTTCATCGTCACCTTTAAACTTCGTGCATCTCGTGAACGCTTTCAAGGGACAAACAGGTGAAAGTCTGAAGGGGCAAGGTCTGGGCTGTAAGGGGATGAGGGAGCAACTCCCAGCCCAGCTCGTTGATGGACTGCACCGTTTGGGCTGTTGTGTGAGGCCTTGCATTGTCATGATGCAAGATGACTGATGACCCCAGCGTTTGTCCCAACAGATAAGCTCAAAGTCCTTGCAATGTCATCCATTGTCACCCTTCTGTCAGACTGAATGAGGTCATTGACTGATTTGATCATCTCAGGAGACGTCACTTCTGTAGGCCTCCCAGGCTTGTCTTCATCCTCAACACTGCTCCGTCCTTCTTGAAAAAATTTAGCCCACTTGTAGATATTTTTTGGCTGAAACATGTGGCACCATACACAAGTGACATTCTCCTATGAATTTCAACTGGTTTGCACCCATCAGCAACCAAAAACCTGATAACTGACCGCTGTTCAATCCTGGTACTTGGTCGGCAATCTTTGTTAATCGCCAAAACACTCAAAGTTATTTTTAATCTGCAAAAGAAATTAAATCCATGTGAAAAAGAAGTAAAACAAAAAAAATAAAAAAGAGTAAGCTTCTATCTGTATTAGAAGTCCTTATACCGAAAAATTCACCTTATTTATTGAATGACCCTCGTACAAAAAAATCGTTGCAAATAAATCACGTAAAAATGGCAGAAAACAATCGCGGTAATAATAAGTTGGGTATGTAAAATTTGAGGAATGCGGGTCCGGATCCGTCCCAGAATGCTTTGAATTTGCTCACAGTGTCAGCCTGATTGCAAAATGGTATGATATATTGGGCTACGGCCTCTAGGAGTAAAGTTGAAAAAGTGTGAGACAGTGTGACACTGATATTCACATTTGGAAGAAAGGCGGAGCGTACAAAACTTTCACACCAGCCTGTGCAATATTCTTCAGAACATCGATGATCATGTCTTCCTATAACCTCCTTTCCCTTCATCTCTTAACAATATATATGTATATATATATATATATATATATATATATATATATATATATAAATGTATGTATAATTTTTTCTTTCCTTTTTCTCACGCTTATTTTTGTTAACATTACTACTTTTAAGGTTCAATATTAAAATTCTGTAACATTAAGAGTCAGCCTCCAGATAGGCAGGTATATTCAAGCAGTAAAACAGTGATTTTGAATTCTGCACCCGAAGAATGCGTGGTGTATGAAACTCAGAGTCGTGTCATATGTGTGAGGTGGTATATATATATATATATAAAGACATTTTTATGTTTATACATTTTTTTATGAATACAAATATTTAAGTAAATGCTCTGTTTTATAAAAAACAGTATTAAAGAACATTTACCGGCCTGAATGTCCGAGAAACTTCATTAGAAAATTTTGGTCCTCCGACAGGAATCGAACCTGTATCGTATACGCAACCGTCATATAGCCAACGTGCCTTAACCGTTTTGGCCACAGAGAAGCGTTTGATCTTGCTGTCTTTAAACTTCAATCTTCCATGAAGCTATCACGTACATTCATAACTGCTCATGGCGTATCAAATGTAAACAAATGACGTCACACATTATGAAATGGACAAAGTCCGACAATTATTTTAAGACATTTTTATGTTTATACATTCTTTTTTTATAGATACGAATATTCAAATAAAAGCTCTGTTTCATAATAAACAGTATTATTTTCATAATATATATATATATGTGTGTGTGTGTGTGTGTGTGTGTGTGTGTGTGTGTGTGTAATTATAGGGTTAATAAAATTATTTTTATTTTATTCAGTAAATTTTTAATATATTCTTTCTTAATATAAACTATCTAAAAACGATGTGTTGTCAATATTGTTATACCTTGTTTTTAAGTATATTTTGCTAATTTTTCGTGGGAACATTTTTTTTACATAATTATAAAAAAATCCCTTTTATTAAACTGCATTTTTCGGCCTTCTTTTAGTTTCAATTCATCTTTGTTACAATCCCAATTAGGGGTTTTATGGTTAATATTTGGGTTCAATTTGTGTAGTTTCATTCCTTTTGAGATCAATAAATACTGCCCTCCCCTTACCACCATTCGGGCAATCTGTCTTCTCTGCTGTGTTATGGGTTTGCTTTGTATCAATCTTTCAGCTGCTGAAATATTAAATTTTAAATCTCTAGTTCCGACACTGAATACAGTCCACCGTCTGAGATGAATAAGGCTGACGCATTCGGCGTTAGTTAAAATAGACTATACTCAAGAGCTAATTTTGTATTTATCAGTTATGTAATTTATATGCTCTGTTATAATAAATACATTGAGCTCTTTTTGTGGATCAGTTTTAATATTTTATACTATTAGGAGTCACTTAGTCTGATGATTGAGATCGTGATTACGATTCCAATGTAATAAATTATAACTTATTGTATTTGAGCCTTTTATATTATATTCTTACTCTGTCCTGGACATTGAGTTCTACCTGGATTCTATCCTATTGGATCCTAAAAGAAAAACATTAATAGATCGCATGAGAAATTGTATAAAAAACTAAATAAAAGCACCTTGTGAGTCGTTTTTAATGAAATGTGCATGAAAGAAGGATTGATGTCTAAGTACACAAATATATATATATATATATATATATATATATATATATATATATATATATATATATATATATATATATATATATATATATATATATATATATATATATATATATATATATATATATATATATATATATATATATATATATATATATATATATATATATATATATATATATATATATATATATATATATGTGAGTGAGCCGCGGGCCGTGGTATATTGAGTCTGATTTGCTACCTCCTCGTCACCGAGTCCCGTAGAACAGTTGGTATGACGTTTTCTTGATAACGTAACTGTCAGGGTTTCCATTCTCGGTAGTGGATGCGCACTGCTGATGAGTCCCAAATATAGGACGAAACGGCCGTCCAGTGCATTTTGTTGAGGTTTCAGACTCGATGAATTACTTAATTATAATTATCAAATCCGCCTAATCATATATATAGCGTGAACCGAAATTCTTTAAAGTATTTTTAAAATTGAACTATATTAGTTTTGTTTGTAATTCACAATAAAAATAGTATATGGGAAATAAAGATTACTTTTTTTAGATTTGCATGAACATTCCGTTTCTATGGCATTTTGCATAACACACATCAGGTGTTGTTGGTTTAATTTATGCCTGAAGATTTTCCTTCACCTGATGGAGAGTCTGAGAGTTGTTGACATTAAAACATTCTATGAGACTGGGGCATGTCTAATAGAAACTTGGTGGCATGTGTATTCCGCAACCGTTTTTATCCCAAATTTCCGGCCCTTGAATGAGCTTTTGCCTATCTTGTACGGAAATAGATTGACACTTTCAAAAATCGTTGGAATCTTCTTCGAAACCCTCCCTTTTGGCCCCCTTCGTTCCTAACCGAATATGATCTACTATTTCGTGGAAAGTTACTGAACTTTTACTGACAAAACTTACAGAATCGCTGACACCATAATGGCGGCGATAGGCTTTTTGTATTTGAATTCTTGATCCATTTTTTTAATACGAAGATTTCGTTTGTGCCGTGCAGTTTTCGATTATTAATATCCAAAGCCTCTTTTATAAAATACCAGAAAGAAAACTAAAAAAGTTAATAAAACAAAAATGGTATTAAGCTTTTATACACCATATTGAATTTTGGGCCACATTACATTTATTCATATTTATCGATTGATTTTGATTATTTATTTAAACAGAAATTATGATAATAGTAAAAATAAGTGGCCATTTTCACGACGGATTCCTTATTCTGATGTAAAGTGCAATATATATATATATATATATATATATATATATATATATATATATGAAAAGGTTCAAACGCTAATATTCCAGGGCTATCATTTAATATATTTGAATCGTAATCACGATCCAAATCATCAAACTTGCAAATTCAATAAGAAATCGGAAAATATAAAAAAACAATATTTTAGCGAGAGTCTATGTGTGGGAGTGGGAAACAAGTGTGAGATGAAAATGTATAAAAGCTTTAGAGAGAGGGTGTAACAGAAGAAAGAAGAACAGGAAAGGCCTAAAGGTGAAGGTGGGGATTAAAATTTAACAGAGAGAAGTTTTATAGAGAGGAGTTAAACAACGGTTCAAATGAGTGAGATACAGATAAATATGAATTATTTTTCGATGCTTAATTCGCTACCGAATCGCAGACGTAAATTAAAATTAAAAAGCAGACACCAGAAACGGATGGATATATTTGTGGTGACGTCTGATTTGCATTACTAACCTTATGTATACAAGAATTTTGAATTTGTAGGTCTGATGAATTGGATCGTGATTACGATTCCAACGAAATTATATTATTACTCTGTCCTGGGCACGGAATTCTACCTGGATTCTATCCTCTTGGGAATTTATATATATATATATATATATATATATATATATATATATATATATATATATATATATATATATATATATATATATATTGAATGATTGATTGACCACTAATATTATCGGTATCTCTCTCTCTCTCTCTATCTATCTCTCTCTCTCTCTCTCGATATATATATATATATATATATATATATATACATATATATATATATATATATATATATATATATATATATATATATATATATATATATATATATATGTTTATAAATGTAAAAGACAATAGTAAAACTATAATATTAGCCGTCGCGTTTCGTCTATTATTACAACGTCGGCTAATATTACAGTTTTCGTATTGTCTTTTATAATTATCCATATTGTCTTTTTCGACGGGTTAATTCACTCACACACACACACACACACACACACACACACACACATATATATATATATATATATATATATATATATAAATATATATATATATATATATATATATATATATATATATATATATATATATATATATATATATATATATATATATATGGTGGTATTCGCTTTTAATTGTTGAATAAAGATCGTAACTCCTAACACCCTGTTGTGTTTTTACTATGTTTTTTTTGTCATGGTTGTGTTTGGATAAACTATATATTCTCTTTTATATATTCTGTTCCATTTTCTTTTCCTTTTTGGCCTGCATTACCCTGACGATCCGTTTAGGTGTTATCTAGGTTTGCCTGGGTGCTTAGGTTTATCTTATAATTTAACTTGAAAGATGTCTAGAATCTTATTTAGCAATATTTCCAGAGATAGTGTCTCTATAAATCACCTAGTCCCCTTTGCTGTGAGCAGATTAATAGGAGTAGATAGGTTCGTTTTTCATCCAGCCAATTATTCCTCGATATTGGACGCGTGTAGAGTTTTGTCCCTTGTTTTCTGTTTAGGATATCTTTTAATGTTGTAAGTGTCTTAATATTTTGGCGATTTGATTGATCAGTGGCTTTGACCTTTCATTATCAGGCTACACAGTTGACAGTTTTCTAGCTTCTGCGTTTCCACTGCTAGTAAAGAGGCCGAGACTCTTTGACAGCACCTATAGAGATTAATCTGATCAAGAGCAGCATATTATCGACATTTGCAGTGTCATAGATAGGTTTCGCTTCATGTATTTATGGTTGGCACAGCTGTGACCACATTACGCTCTAGTGTAAACCATCTTGACAGCTTAGAGTCATAACACGTTGTAACACCGGTTCCCGTACGCACACCGAAGTTAAGTAACGTCTAGACTTGTCTTTACCTAGCGAGATGACCACTTGGGATATACAGGTACTGTAAGGTTAGATGTGCAGGTGGCATCTTGGATAATGTCTCGGAACTGATACTAGTTCCAGTTTAAGTTGGGTTCGTTATATTCCCTTACGCGCAAATGCCCTTGGGAAAGGTATGAATTAATTTCTTCTTCCCCACCAGCTATGGGTTAATAGGTAAGAGTTAAATCGTTATTATCTCCAAATATAATGTTCTTCAAAATCTGTCTATATCTCTGAGATGAGGTATTATGATTAACCGCATTATTTACGTTATTCGTAGTGTTATCTTCATCTTCATTGCCATATTGAAAACGTTTCGGCCGTTGTATTCTCCGGCGTTCTGCACCTGATTGGAATTTAGAACCGAACCCTTGGAGAGGTGAGTTAAAGAGAAATAACTGAGACATCCGGAAGAGGCATGGCATGTGAAACTAGAACAATCTACCCCGGTGGGTGAAATAAAGTGTTCGGATTCAAATTCCAATCACCTGAAGAAGGCCGGAGCGTACAATGGCCGAAACGTTGTGAATATGGCAGTGAAGATGAGGGTAACAGTCCATATAATGTAAATAATACCAGTAATCATGATACGTCATCTCAGAGATCCAATCATCTGAAGAAGGTCGGAGCGTACAACGGCAGAAATCTTGTGAATATTGGAATGAAGATGAGGATAACAGTCCTAATAATTTAAATAATGCAAGTAAAATATTCTTATTATCTAAATATATGTTCTGGGTTTAAATAACCTGCAAAGGGTTGATCAGCTGTAGAAAACGAATCAATCAATCAAAAGATTCTTGACAAAGTGTATTCTCATAGACGATGGATAGAGATAATTATTTTGGCTTTTATTTAATAAAATAATCTTCTTATGACATTTACAATAAAATGAAGTCAGGGATTTCTGTTTAGATATTAATAATGAGTGCGATTCTTGATATAAATGAAACAGATGTTTCTAGGAAGAGATTATGAGGATCATGAGAATAAATGATAAATGATCCTTTCCATGAAGAGGTTAAGCTTTTAGTGGTCAGGGAATTATCCCTGCGGGAGTCTTTTTCCGAACATGGCAGTTCTCCCTTGGGGGAAAATGTGTGTGTGTGTGTGTCTTTAAGAAGATACAAAAAACTATTACCTTTTTCAGTGGCAGAGACATTTTTAACAATATAAAAATAAAACCAGTGAGACTTTTTTTCCGTGGAAACGAACAAGGGAAAGAAGGGGGGAAAAAGATTTTGTACAAATTTCACTAAAACATCATAGCGAGTGAACTTTATTGTTGCTTGATGCGGCATTTATTTCGAATCTTGCGTCACACGATGCTTCAGGGAGATAGAAAAATACAAGTGACTCTTCTGATCTGAACAATCAAGAATGCAGATACTTTATGGGAATCAAATTTAGTCACATGAATCAAACACTCAGAAGACATTCGAATTAAATGTGTTTATATCTTGGAAAAAGGTAAGGATTAAAATGAATACTGTGAAAGAAAATTTAAAAATAAAATAAGAAAATGTTTAAGAAGGAAAAATAGTTAAAACTTCTCTGAAAACATACTTTTAGTAACCCTGATTTTAATTTTTTAAAAATTCTTGAATTTCATTAGTTGTTAAATAAAGAATAAGCTTCGAGAAACTTCCATAACAAAACAGTCAAAATTTGTACAAAAGTAGGCTCAACCGACATAAAAAATGATTCAAGAAATGTTTCAAGAAATGTTTCAAGAAATCCTGTTGGCTAAAAAAAAAAATATACAACATTCGCCCACGCATTTCTCATAAAAATTTGCAACAGCTACCAAGCCAAGTGGAGCCGATTTTGTTGTTAAAAAAAAAAAGAAATAGAAATAGCAAACGAAATTTCGTCGCATTTGAGACTCACACACGCGAAAGATACACACGGGAATTATGTGCTGCCAAAAAAAAAAACTTCCTTTGAGAGATTAGAAAAATTCACACAACAAACTTTTTCACTCAATATCTTTCATAAAAAATATTTTGTCTAAGTTAAATTCAAACTTTTTAGTCAAAAGCAGACAACTCTTAGACATTGAACATTTTCGAAACAGCAAAAACTTTCTCCCTAAAATATAACTTTACACACATCATTACAAACAAAGAAATTATAAATTGTGTATATAACATTTAATCTGTTGTTTCAAACATGTATTTTTGTCGTCATTGAATATTGTTACCATTTGGCCATTTCTTATAATTTATGTTTGTGGATAGTGCATATTTTATTTGCAGCACAATCTTAAATGCTTACGCAACCTTCTTAGGTCCACTACTGACTCAAGCATATATAAGTTAAATACAGAGAACTATTCTAGTTTATAATATTAGATGTTTTAGGGAGGTATAAGTCATAACAAAGAATTTGTAACTTAAAAAACATATTCATGGCGAATTCTCCATATTTGTAAAGATGAATATTTACAAACGTGTCAAAATGCATTTTAAAAAACAACATATTAATGAAATTGTTCCCATCATCTACGGTTATTAACCCGCAAGGAAATTGTTGTTCCATTATTTAAACTGTTGCAAGAGACAATGAAAAATATTATTCAAGCGAAGAAGATCTCTGTGGGGTCTCAAAATTGATGTCTGTTATGTTAAAATCCAAATAGTAGTAAACGTTAACGAAATGAATGGTTGAAAGACTGATGACTGCTGCAAAATGTCAAGGATACCACAGTAACATACAATTACTAAAATGACTTATTTTTTGTATGAGGCACTGCGGTAATCAATAAAAAAATTATGTTACTTCTAAAGTATTCCTCCATAAATAAATGGAAAAATAGGTTGTTTTTTATGTCTTCCACGACTTTTTATTTTTTTTCTCTCGGTATTTTTGAATACGTTAGATATTAATTTGCCCTGAAAATTTGATCAGAATATTTAAATACTGACACACTGATACACATTGGCTCCTGAAAATTAATTTCGGTTGAGCTCTGTGGTAAAGAAAAGTGTGTTTGTAAACAGTGACTATTAAAGCTAATATAGCATGACTCTTCGGCAGAATTGAGTCCTGTTAGGCACTGTGTGTTTATCTAAATCTAAGAATAAATACGCAAAAAATCACCTTCATCGACGGCTTAGTGGTAGAATTTCCGACTGACGCCAATTCAGTCTGGTTTCGATCCTAGCTAGAGGCAACCGGACGTCTAGCCACACTGAAGAGCTGTGATACAGCGAACAAGTCTGTCTGTGGATGATAATATATATGTATATATATATATATATATATATATATATATATATATATATATATATATATATATATATATGTATGTGTGTATGTGTGTGTGTGTGTGTATTCTGACAGACGACGATAAGTGCGACCCGAAGACCTATTGCGATGGCCAACGACGCATTCCAAAATCAAGTCAGGACAAATCGGGACAGGAAGATTTCTTTGGTAACAAAGACAAGAGTACTGAGCTACTACGTTACATCTGTCCTACTTACGACAGCGAATGTTGGACGGTCTCCTCAAAGATGAAGAAGAAACTCGAGGCGACGGAGGTATGATTCTACAGAAGGATGCGAAGAATATCATGGATCGATAGTGTGAGGTTTTGGAGAGGATGCAAACAAGGAGGAAGCGGCAGCTGAAATTTCTGGGACACGTAATGAGAAAGGAGGGCCTGGAGAATCTGATACTCACGGGTCGAATAGACGGAAAAAGAGACAAGGGAAAGCAACACATGACATACCTGGCTGGTTTAAGCACGTGGATGACAGAACGTGGTCTTGGAGAGGTGGCAGAGAGACGAATCTTATTGAGAGCTACAAGGGATAGGAGGAAGTGGAGGGCCATAATTACCTATGTCCTGAATTTTCTGGGACACGTAATGAGAAAGGAAGGCCAGGAGAATCTGATACTCACGGGTCGAATAGACGGAAAGAGAGACAAGGGAAAGCAACGCATGACATACCTGGCGGGCTTAGGCAAGTGGATAACGGAACATATCCTCGGGGAAACAGCAAAAAGACAAAACTTCTTGAGAGCTAGAAGGGTTAGGGGGAAGTGGAGAGCCATTATCGCCTACGTCCTGAAGGGACACGGCACATGGAAATGAATAATTTAGGGTGACAAAAGAGAAAGTTATTTAGGTATAGAGTTGAACAGACTGAGAGGAAAACATAAGAGACTATGGGTTAGACATATAGAGAGATAGATAACGTCGGTGAGGGAGGCAGATACACAGTCACGTACCTATCGACTAAAACAGTGACATGTATCGATATAGATCGAGGTCACCGAGTGCATAATAGAAAACTTTACTAGGAAGGAATTCTAAGCAATATGATTTTATTGATTGGGGAATCCGGATGGTTCAAGAGGTCAAAGTTTAATCGATCGGATCACTGGCCGGTCGATTCAATTTTTGCTCCCGTCAGATCAGTTGAGAAACACTGGTGTAATCCGGGTTCGGAGCAAATCAGTGGAAAAATATGTTTGATTCCCGTCTATTGTAAGCCGCATCAGGAAGCAAAGCTCAGCTTTCCCAAATCGATCCCAAGACGAAAAAAAAAAAACATCGATTTGTTTCGGATCGAATTTTGTCTATTGATCCACTTAATAAAAAAGAAAATACTAACGAAATAATTAAAAAAAAAATACGCTGTATTTTTGCCGAATTTGATGAAAAGAATGAAAGCCCTTTTTTCCACGTGATGTCTTTTTTTTTAATTCTCCCATCATCACTCTTCTTTTTACCTGGCCCATCCTTACTCTCCTCTTTTTTACATTGTACATTGCTCTCCAGATCTTTCACATGATGAGCTTATCATTCTCACCCAAGTATCTCATTTCTGACGGCGTTTATATTTTGATGTTAACAATCGTTAACTTATATGGTTAACAAATTTGAATCACCAAGAAATTACATCAAATAAAAAAAACGTCTGATAGCTTGTTAGCCATTACAGCACATCAAGACGCTAAAATTATTTTTCAAGTTTAGCCTCTTAAACACAAAATCATGAAAATAGGCGACACATATTGGATCGAACACTAATTAATTATCTGCCAAACTAGTCCCGTAAAAGATTCATTATATTTTAATGTTCTCGCTTCTGAGTAATTTTTCCTTTTTCAATTCAACTGTTCATCGTCATTGTATATGCGTCTTTAATTTGCTTGACAACGTCTATTTTAATATACTACTACTACGATGACGACGACGACGACGGTAGAATCTCTGGCAACTATATTAAGAAAGCTTTCCGGATATGAGGAATTGGTTACAAAGTCCGGATATGAGGGGTTATATTTAGATTAAAATAAAAGAACTGAAATCAGGTTTAACATTTATTTTCAATATTTTATAGTAAACAAAATAAACTAATGGTGAGTGAAATATAACCGAATTGATTTTAAGGACATTAAAATAAATTATGTAATGTTAATGAAAATTCATTAAATTTAGTATGCCACGTATACAAAACGACACAAATTCCATCCCCTGTATATCAACTAACAAAATACATTAACCAACTCATTACTCCCTACCTTCCTAGTAAATATAGTGTTAAGTCAACATTAGAAGTAATCCAAATCCTAAAAAGTGAAAAACCCGACAACCCGACAACGAAATCATAGCTTCACTTGATGTTGAAAACTTATTTACCAATGTCCCTGTTAGTGAAACTATTGACATAATTATGATAAATATATACAGTAACTCATCTTTACCCCCACTTAAAATTAATCCTAATATATTACTACTGAAGTCCCTTTCTTTGATAATAATAATAATAATAATAATATATATATATATATATATATATATATATATATATATATATATATATATATATATATATATATATATATATATACACAACGTGATGGAGTCTCTATGGGTTCAGTACTGGGTCCGACATTTAGTAATTTCTACATGTCGAGCATCGAAAATATGATAATTACAGATTTTAAATAACTATCCATCCACCTAAGATGATGATTGATGATATATTATGTTAGTTAAAAATACAGATGAAATACTTCAACTTCAAAAACATTTCCAAAATAATTATGTCCTTAAATTCACGTATGAACTCAATACTACTAATAAAATTCCCTTCCTTGACATATTGATAAACACAAATAATTACAAATTTACTATTTCGCCATATAAAATACCTACCAGCATAAATTCATGTACATTTAACTACAAGAGCGAATGCCCATATTACTACAAAATAGCAATTATAAAAAATCTAATACATCGTGCAGAGACTAATTCAACCACAAAACAGATTTTTTACAGTGAACCAAAGAATATAAAACAAACACTTATTAATAATAGCTTTCCAAACTATATAGTTGAAGAAGAATAAGATGCTTTCTTAGAAATCACAATACTAAGCAAATAGTACATAATACTGCTTCTACTAATCTCAAACATATTAATCTCATATATCGTAATCAAATGCATACTAATTATCGGCAAGATGAAAATATCCGAAAAGAATTAGTAAATACTAACATATCTACAACAGATCCTAGCGAAAAATTAAGTTAATTATATACTACACTAAATCTAGTATATCCAACTCAATTATTCGCAATGATTCTTCTCCCCCGGTTAACGATTTGCAAAAAACCAAGTGCCCTTTGGGAGATTGTATCTCCAACGAATTAAATAATATTTATGTTGGTGAAACCACAAACTCGCGTTCATGACGCTTGACACTACATTTGAATGATAACTCGGACATTTTTAGGCATTTAAAACATCATGCCTGGCCTCATACACAATTCCAGAAAACCCTTATTGAAAACCCAACTATATTTAAACATGAACACAATAAACAAACACTAAAAATTATTGAAGCTATATACATAAAACAGTTGAAACCTAACCTGAACAAAATAAACTATGAAATCTCCACAAATATTCTTTAATGCCTATAATTGATAACAGAAGCCATTGGTTTATACCAACGGCTTCCCATACTTAATACTTCTCGTTTTCACTCTCGTGTGGTCATGTGTGACGTCATGAACTGTTGTGCGATTTTCGCCTCCAGCGTCTTATATGCACATGTTTATCGTTGCTTGGAAATCATCCATGTAAACAGAAACAGACTATCATCACTTTCTCGTCCGTGTATTGCTTAATATATTGTACTCTAACTGTCATCTTTGATAATGGCTTTTGTAAGCCGAAAGCTTAGATTGGATAAAAAAATATGTATCAATATTGTGATTTTCTTTCTTCGTTTAATGTTAATGTTATTAAGCTTATCAGATGATTTGAAAAAGAATTTACATAAAATAAATAAACAACACTTGTCTATATTATTTAATGAAACATGTATGAATGAAAAAATGCTGCCTAAATACACACTATTTAAATATATATATATATATATATATATATACATTCAGCGGTAAAGGTCCATACAACTGAATATGTTAGCTCTGTAACTGATATTGAGCACTTTCCAATAAGTACCGCATATATATATATATATATATATATATATATATATATATATATATATATATATATATATAACTATGAACCTAATGAGCCAAGTAAACCTACCGAGGTTTCACATACGCGGATCGATCTGCGTATGTGAAACCTAGGTAGGTTTACCGGGCTCTTTAGGTTCATAGTTAGATTTGCTCTGCTTCACGTATTGAGCACTTTACTTAGTTACTTTTGCTTTACTCGTTTTGGAGGTTTTTTTTCTTTGAACTCTGAGCTTGGATTCGGGACGATTGTTATCGCCGAAATTACATGTTCTTCGTTCTTTCTTTTTTTATCCCTTATTTTTCCTTTCCTTGGGTATTGGTTTGTTCATTTACAAGCCATAACACCTAAGGTTTTTCCAGACGAGTATATATATATATATATATATATATATATATATATATATATATATATATGATAACAAAATCAGAATAAACCCTCATATCTCATCGCTTCAACGTCTGAAATATTCTGCGGAAGGGACTATACGTTTAAGGAAATACTATAGACCGAGAGTACCCATAATGCAAGACGCCTGATTTAAAACAAAAATCCACGAGAAAGAAGAAATCGTGATAATGCTAATAAAACAGTACAGACAACGACATGACAATGTGGTCCTCAGAATACATTAGAAACTGCAAACAGTATGGCGTCGTTTGCACAGAGAAGTGTTACACACATTCACCATCGTCAGCAGGGAAAAATGGGCAAGAGAAGCTCATGTGAGTTACGAGAGCCTGGCATTTGGTGCACATTAATGTGTCCTGATAGACGGTGGGGCAAGACATGAGCATTGTGATGGCGGAACGTTAAGAATTACAGAGGTGAAAAAAACCTGGCAGTGCAAATCTGAAAAATATGCCGAGCAACAGGCCAAGTTGTCCCTGTTTTGCGCTTAGTGCACTTTCGACATTTTTCCAATAATCTTTCTGCCTCACAAAACGCCTTGGCGATACCTAACAACAATGAAAACACTGATGGGGGAGGCTTATTTGCCTACGGAAGTATTGTGTGCATAAGCTGCGTCTATCATGTAGGTTATGATGATCATCACTTTGGCGAAAGATCGAAGATTCGGAGCGGCTATCAAATCAAATGATAATATTAACAATATCTAAATATTCATGAAGACCAGTTAATTTAGATTTTCGGCTGATAAATTGATCTAGCTACAAGTTTCAACGCAAAGCAGGAGCACCTTTGATTACTTTTCGTTTGATCTGAATCTATTGTTTATGCTACGAAAGATTATCTTGAATCAACT
>OZ038489.1:7457417-7477417 GCA_964036315.1 Acanthosepion esculentum
AGTGCCGAGGCTGAGAGACGAAAAAAACACCGTTTAAGATGAAAATTATCATGGCTATCCAACAAAAATAACGTTGGAAGTAATATGAAGAGTGCGATAGATAAATTGTCTAAATTACGCACAAATGAAAACGACACCATTTTAATAGATAGACTTTAATAGATATATTCACCAACGTTACACATAAATATTTTGAAATACGAAAGAGTAAATTTATTCAATAAAATCGCCATTGGCTTCAACCACAGCGTCCAGGACACTTCGGAATCTACTCCATATCTTCGGTACGGTCTCCATGTTTAAGTTGTTGAATACTGCCATAATCATTGTCTTATCTTCATCTTTGTTGTTAAAAGGTCCTTTGTTGATCTTTCACTCAAATGCGCATAAAACTTAAAACTTTAAACTTAAGTTGCAACTTAAACTCAAGTTGCAACTTATACTTAAGTTGCAACTTAAGTAAACTTAAGTTCCACTTCGAACGTAGGTATATGTATATTTATTAGTATATACTTATTAGCTCTGTCTAACCACATTGAGCACTCTTTTGTTTACACTTTATATTGAGTGAATATTTATTCGTTTACTTTGTATGCAGGTTAACGTACCGTATATACTTTTGCTAATATTTAGTTATTTGATTTATCCAATACATACATGGGTTCTCACCCGTCGAGGTGCATTTGAAATGCACCGAAACGAATTTGCATCTTTGTAGTCAGTAAACTGTTTTGTCTATATGATAAAATTATAATAAATAATTATCGCTCTACTATCGGTATCGTGCCCTCTTTTGGATTAATGTTGTGAACGTTAGAATTGATAGATTACTTTCGTTCTCATTGCATCGGATATATATATATATATATATATATATATATATAATTTAAAGAAAAACAGAACACTTTAAGGCTCCATTTGTAATAATTTATTTCATCAGAGCATTTTACTTTTCTCTAGATCTTAAAACTTCACTTTTAAAAGGTTAAACGAAAAATGAATTTAAAATTTACACTTTTGACGGGCAGTATTAAGCTTATATTAGTTGACATAGAAGGTGGTGAGTAAGAGTGTGAGAGACATGGTCGAGTTTAGAGAGGGAAGGGAGAGATTTAAAATTTATTTTTATTACAATACTTAATAGTGAGGAGGAGGGGGTAAGGATCAGACATTGACCTGTTTAATCGGTCAACTCAACGGAAATGATATGGGGAAAGGAAAGGAGAAAAAAGAGAAAAAGAAAAAAGTGGGAAGTAAAGAGAATAGGGGTTTTCGGAGAAAGAAGCGGGGTGGTATAGCTTCAGCAATTTAGATAAAAAACGGATTTTAACATTTGACAGTAATTTAAATGTTTAAACACTCCACAAAGAAAAAAAAATAATGCTTGTTAGCAATTTAAATATTCAACTTCTCCACAAATAAATTAAGGATTAATGAGTTGAATACTATATTAATAACCAACAATAATAAAAAAAAATAAAAATTTACTAATAGTAATATTTTAATATTGTGAATGACTGTTAAGGTAAAATCATTATCACATAGAGTCGAAATCATGAATTTGTAGCTATTTTTAGATGGGTAATATTTCTTAATTAAAGTTTAGGTC
This sequence comes from Acanthosepion esculentum, assembly GCA_964036315.1. Lineage (NCBI taxonomy): Eukaryota > Metazoa > Mollusca > Cephalopoda > Sepiida > Sepiidae > Acanthosepion > Acanthosepion esculentum. The sequence continues at coordinate 7,459,027 of OZ038489.1, forward strand.
TCAAATCAAGATGGAGTAAGATTTGAAGGTAATAGTAAAAAAAAATACTGTTTTTTCATACCTACACCACATACATAATTACGTAAAAAACACATACACATACATTCATGGATACGTGTAATTACACATATAAACACATACACATGTATCGATATACATCAGCATATATGCATATACATATACAAATACTTACATATACATTTATATATCTCCACACGCATCCATATTTATACATATTTAAATTTTTACTTAAATTTTACAGTTAACGTTAGATTGTGAATTAAGTGTTTAAATTTTTAAAAAATATTTTTAATTTTAATATTTTTAGCATCATGAATAATGGTTAAGGAGTAACATATTTTAATTTAAATCTAAGTGATCAATTTAAATTGAGATTATCTCCAGATGAGTAAAATTTCCAATCTTTCAAGGTCTAATTAAAACTTATTTAATGAGAAAGTTACATTAAAAGGTAATATAAAGAAATTCTGTACTACCATTAGAACTCTCTCTATATAAAAACATACACCCATGTATACATATATATGCATACAACTATATCCTACACATATATTCACACATATCACATATATAAATTCGTAAATACATATATATATATATATGCATATACAAATATATATGCAACCCCATATACATGAATCGATACATATACACAGTTCACATATACCTATCTAAATTTACGAATACACATATACATATACATATTTACACACGCCCCCCACACACATACACACACACACACATATATATATATATATATATGTATATATACACATATACAGATGTATATATATATATATATATACATAAATCCACATATCCATATCCAAATTCATATACACATTTATATACATACAATTATGTACCCGCACACATTTGTGCATACAATCATCCTTATATAAAAAATAAGCCAATATTTACCATCGTATATAGTTTTATCATATGTAGTGAGCTACATTGAGATGATTTCTATGTCTTCATTTAAAGATCATCTTTATGTTGATTTAGTCGTTTATCAGGATCTTTATGCTTTATCATTAGGATCTTCCCTTTAATACAAAGGTCATATCGGTCTCTGAAATTTATTGGAGTTCGAGCCCTAGAGATGATTCTCCATTTTACTTGTGAAGTGAAGACGTTTTCCAATAAATCCCAATAGTGTTTCGATAGTGATGTTTGGTATCTTTTGGATTCATTTGTGAAGGAATGGCTATGGTTGTAAAAACGCTGTTTCCAATTTTCCGCAGATATTCCTATATATATCTTTTTTTGTTTTACATTTTCCTTGGGGGAAATTGTAGCTTCGTATATCACGTTTTCTTCCATGCATATTCCTATATATATTGAGGGGTCTTTGTGTGTGTGTGCATAATTACTTTTTTAAGCATTCAGCCACAAGCAAGGCGGGAAGCCACTAGCACGCAGTAGGTTACAGAGAGTTGGAGCGAGAGCAAAGAGGACTGATAGAGTAAAGGATGAAGAGAAGGATAGGGGATAGATCACATCATCTGGAGACGTGGATTGACATTACATTTGAATAATGGAGATTATAGCTTTCAGGTAAACAAGAAATGGGGAGGGAGTTCCACAGGCGAGAAGTGCGAGACATGAAGCTATTGGAGTAGAAGAGACGGCTACGTTTAACAGTTTCGACAGTGAAAGGGTGAGAGCGAGATGCCAGCCTAGTTGAACGCTTAAATTCAGGAAGTCTGGGAACCAGAGAAAGCAGCTCATTGGAGCAGTTACCGTGAAAGTATTTGTAAAAAAAATACAGAGGGAGGCAACTGCATGTCTGTGAGAGAGTGATTGCAGGCGAGATGCCAGATCAGGGCCAATTACATTGCATATCCGTCTTTGGATTTTATCAAGGACGTTGACACAAACAGAAGGGGCTCCGGACTATATATAGCAGCAATATTCCATGCAAGGGAGATATCACTGGAAATAAATCTAACATGATGCTCAAATTAATAAAATTTACAAGATAATTACGCCAAATAGAAAAACCTTTTCAATCAAAAAGATTTTGGCAAGATGAAAATTCCGAGACATGCGAAACGGAATAAAAAAAATAAACAAATTAGGAAAACTCTACAAAAAAAATGGATAGAAAACTTAGAATGAATGCTGACTTCTGATGCATTTAGTTGATGACGTATTGACAAGGGAGGTAACTCTTCGCATTTTGATTTTTTAGGGCACGGAATCATAACAACTATATAGTTATGCAATATGCACAAAGTAAAAAAACATGATTAAATCACAACGACGGGTTATATAATAACAAGAACTGTTATATTACCCGTGATCAAGGAGGCGTTTAAACGTATATTTGTGTTTCTTGGAAGTAAGCGTCGTGGATAATCTACAGAATCATTTAATAATTCTATATATTAACATCTAAATTATATTAGCTGATTCCATCGTTTCGAATTAACAGTAGTCGTTTATTTTAAGTGGCTGTTACGTATGATTCATTAGCCTAAAAAAAATAAATAAAAATTCAACAAGCTTACCATGTCCCCAATTCCCTGTCGGTTATTTTGAATCAAACTTGTTCGGATATACTTATATGTTAATTGGATTATTTTTAATTCGATGTCATCTTTAGTGGATAGTGTTTTTGTTGACATTTGTGTGTTTTTATTAAGACTTAAGACGTTGATATTAGCATCACTTTGACTAAATCGAAATGAGCTGCAAATGTAAAAACACTTTACGCACTTAAAAGACTGGTTTAATACTATTTTCCGACCTCTTCTTACTGAGTAGAATGCAAGACAAAGTGACTGGATGAATAAGGAGACAGAAAGAAAGAATGAAATGTATAAAGGGAAAGCTAGAACGCATGTGGCTGTAACATTTTCGATATTGATAATATTCGTATATTTGACAGTTTAGAAGTACGTCATTATTAAAAACAAATTCAAAATCAACTTTTATTGATCTTAGCCTTAAACTACCATGGCCTTATTGATTAAAGCATCCTCTACGAAAGACGAGAGATCAGGATATATGAGTTCAAGGTTTTCTCCTATTTCTCTTACCTTGCTTTAACATCTGACGGCCGTTTGACCAAAAGGTTGTCATAAACAGCCATAATAAACGCAAGATAAAATATTTTAAAAAATGACAGAAAGTTAACAACAGAAGACAAAGATATAAGTGAAAGAATGAATTCAAACTTTGTTGACATGTACGAGACCAAGATAGGCTTCGACAAATCACCGTGGATAAATGGTTTTATAGATCAATCGTCGTCTTTGTAAACCCGTTGTTTCAGGTGAAATGGACCACTTCCTTTCATAGTGAAAAGGTTTTCCTGAAGCTGATTAGACTAACACGGGAACTGAATAGGTTTCAACAAGTAGACCATGTGAAAGGATCTTCGATGGCAGAAGAGGAAGGATTCTAGTATCAAAGTCAAAGTCTTCTTAGACAGCAGAAGGATGATTTCAAGAGGTCAACAGTTGTGTTCTGTTTTTCACTCTGAATATAACTGAAAGTACAAATTCTATCGATAAAAGAAACTGAATCGATAATCAATCACTATTGTTTCAGTATCGGTTGTATTTGACTCGCGGATGTCTAGAAGCTTTTCTGTTTTTCTTATTCTTACTCGTTGTTGTTTTTTATTGCTTTCCTTCCGTTCATTGACTGAAACATTTTCTGCGCTGATAAAATATGTTTGACAGCACAGAAGAACATTATAACTGAACACTGAACTTTTTAATAACCTTGTTATTTTCACCATAAAGTTGTTTGTGTTAATTTGAATGCTCAGTATCTGAAGGTTGTAATTCTTAATACCATAAGCCATCGTTGTTGTTGTTCTAGAGAGAGTTTTTTCAGACGAATTCGAGCGGTTCCTTTTTTTTATCCTTTCATTCGTACAGATGCAGTCTCTTTATAGGTCTATGAATAAATAATTAATTTTATATTTACTTTCATCTCTCTCAACATCTATCTATCTACAGGGGTTGGACAAAATAATTGAAACACTTCTTAAATTCAAAGTACATTTATTTAACATGGAGTTGGTCCTCCTTTAGCCTCACATACAGCTTTAATACATCTAGGAATGGAATCATACAGCTTCCTGACTTTATCCAGAGGAATTTCCAGGCATTCTTCCATTAACACCTGCTCCAGCTCTTTAAGACACGACGGTGGAGGATAGCCGCTCCTAACTTGTCGCTCCAAAATGCAACACAAATGTTCAATAATATTGATATCGGGAGATTGCGGAGGCCAGTCCATGTGTTTAACTAACTGTCATGCTCTTTATATCATTTCTTAACAACTATATATATATATATATATATATATATATATATATAATTATTTATTTGAATATTACAACATAAATATGTTATAAAATCACGACAAAAGTAGCCATTTTGTTTCAACACTTCTTGTGTCTTGTCAAGTGATAATATAGAGTATAGAATAAATGGTTTTAAAATGGCTACTTTTGTCGTGATTTTATAACATATTTATGTTGTAATATTCAAATAAATAATTATATCTGCTCTACTCTGTATTGAGCACTCTTTAAAGAATATTGATTGTTGGTTATTGGATTTCATTCCGTATATACCAATCCTAAACTTGGGTATATATATATATATATATATATATATATATATTATATATATATATGAGAGAGAAAGAACAGATGGAATAAAAATCCAGTTAAATCCTTTAACTAACGAAAAGAGGTAAAGATTTTTTTTGTAAGTTTCCCTAATAAATCATTTTTATCACGCGTTATCTGCCATTGCCTGAAGAAGTACCATCTTTGTACTGAAACCTGAAAGTTTCGTGTAGCGATGTAAAATGCTTTTATAGTAATTTATTATGAGAAAGAGATTATATATATATATATATATATATATATATATATATATATATATATATATATATATATAATTATTATTAATGTTGAATTTAAGTTTGTAAAAACGACAATATCCGTTGAAGATTTTATTGTAGACAGATGACAATGTGACTCAATTTGAATTTCTTCTTTAATGTTCCGAGTCTCTTCAGATCTTGGCTGATCATGGTTTTGCAGATCTTTCCTATCCTTTTCTAATTCAAAGAAATATTTGTCCCCTTTCCGTCACTCACAATCCTTGTTCTGCCATCCATTTGAACAAAACCATTACTGGCTTTTTTTCCTCTGCCAATTTGTCTTATAGCAAATCCACCAAATCAGAAATTCCCAGAGATTTCAACTGGATCTTTCTGATTGTTCTCTTTTGTTGCCATTTTCTGTAAAAGTTTCTCATGGTTCATGTTCTTAACCCGCTATTTTCAGCATCTTTCAGGAGAATCACATCTGTTACCTCAAGTGACTTCATCTGAGAAGAAGTTTTCCAGTATTCACTGCTATATTGATCTTAGCCATAAACTTACACTTATAAAATATATTTGACAGCTCAGAAAAACATAATAATCAAACACTGATTTTTTAATAACCTTTTGTTTTTCACCAGAACGTTTTTTGTCTCACTTTTCATAATAGAAGTGTTTTCGTTTGACTGACTAAACCAATACGGTAACAGTACATGTAACTGCAAGTAGAACGCTGGGAAAGATCTTGGACGGCTGCAGAGCAAGGATTCCGCCACCGACTTTATTAAATGCCTCAAAATTTTGGTGCTTTTTTTCCTTTTATTTAAAATGAAGAAAGAACAGAACTAAGTGAAAGTACAGATTCTATCGGCGAGGGAAATTGAAACAATAACCTATGAATATTGTCTTAGCATTGGTTGCATTTAACTCGGATGTCTACAAGGGTTTTATTTTTTCTCATTGTTAACCATTGTTTTCATATGATTCTACCGTTCTTTCATTTTAACATTTTTTTCACTGATAAACTGAACGTATTTGACAACACAGAAAAAACATAATTAAACATTGAATATTCTAATAACCATTTTTTCACCGGAAATTAGTTTTGAGCCAATTTCGATGTGCAGTGTCCATAAGACGTCTTTGCTAAGACACGCTTATTAGACGACTGGTTTTTTTTTCCAGTCATTTCACTCTAAGCGAGGCAACAGAGCAATTAAGGTTGAAAGGAAACTGAAGAAAAGTTACAGAGGAGAAAGAATAAAATGAAATGGATTCAAAGTGACAAATGAACATTTTTTTTAGATTGTAGTCGACATGAAATCAAGAAGCCAGAAGATAATTCTATATATATGATTTGCGGAGAAGTATTACTTAGAATAGAACATGCGGTTACATATAGCAATTTCATCAGTAACATTTTGAGACCTAACAGCCAATCTTGTACTACGTTTAAATTCCTGAATTCGAGATTTAAAGAGGTGAATCTTTACACGGTGTACGTCTTCTGTCGTGGCTGATTTGCCTAACACGTGTACAGCACACCTATCTCTAATTAGGGTATTTGAAATGGTCTTGGGGGCGCAAGGGGAATTATTTGATGAGTCGCGTCTTTTTAGATGACATAATTAAGGTTTATTAAATACATTAAAGTGTGTGTCCTTTTTCTCTTTCAGTATGTGTGAAAAAACAGATGCCATTGTTAAGCGAGATTAAAGATTAAAGAGATTAAAGATTAAAGAGATTAAATGTTAAAGAGATTAACGGTTAAAGATTAAAGAGATTAAAGCGAAATTAAAGATTAAAGCGAGATTAAAGATTAAAGAGATTAAAGCTAGATTAAAAATAATATCCCATGTCTACTAAAATATACAAATATATTTCTTCAATTTAAGTACTAATCAAGCAGCAGAGAAATCAAATGTTTGAGACTACTGGTAGCAGAAGAATTCTTCAGCATATGTCATTTTTTATGTGTTCCTCTAAATACTGCAATAAACCTTTATTCTATACTTGAACAGCTTCCATAGACACGTCGCCAAGTGGCACGGCTAACGGCCAACATTTCTAAAGTCATACGGGTGACAGTAAAACTTTTCAGAATTGTCCTGATGTGGCCGCTGTATCGTTTGTACTGACTATTAACAAATATGTCGCCTGATTTCGATTCACCGAAGAAAGAACGTCACGGGAGTCGATCCTCAAAGGCATGTCTTCGTTGATCGTTAACTCTGAATGCATCCGAAATTCGACCAATTAATAGTAATATTGGCCGTTTCCTTATAAGGAAACATTAGGCATTCAGGGAGCAAACAACCAATGCTACCTTCGATTGAAATTTATATAATCTTTCTATTAAAACTGTTTCCGGAAAATAGTTTTCTCAAGTCCACTAATTGTTATCGCTCTTTCCAGTACTGATGTTTGTTTCCCTACTTAACTTTTGTTTGAAATAATGTGAATTGACAAAATCTATATTATGTTTTCCTCTTGGAGTTACATGTGATATCTATTTAAGTTGTTTATGTTATTAAAAGTCCTCCGTTGATGTTGTTTCTGTTATTTTGTACACTCCTTTGTGATTCTGTAGCGCAAGAAACTTAAAAGAATGATGGTGCTTGATAAAACCTACAGGCATCATTCGATCGAAGCCATCTTAACCATTGATTTGAGAAATTGATTATATAACTGACAGTTTACATATTTTGGAACGAGTTTGGTACCATGCCTGACCTCCATATGAAAGTCTGGATTTTACGTGATTATTTAAGAACATGACACGAGTATTCAGTTTAATGTTTTGGTTTTGTAGAAATTTGCAGTTTTGGGTAAGACTACTTCTAGCGCAATCCATTGCATATTCAATTTCTTTCTCTGCTATACTAAAACTGCTCCATACATTTGAAGTCTTCACTTGTATGATGGATTCAGGTGGTATATCAGCTTTCATTTCAGATTTTAGTTTCGAGTCTTATTTCTTGGAACAATTCATAGACGATAATATAAGTCATTCTTACTCCAACTATTTATTCTTCCTCCATACTGAATTTCTTGGGTGAGTAGTTATCATTATTTACACTATTCACCTCTAGACTGTTGTCCTCATCTTTGTAGTCATGATTACAATCTTTCGGCCATTGTGCTCTTCGGCCTCCATCAGGTGTATTTCTGGGTAACCTACAGCGAAGTCAGAACTGAACCCTTTATTTAATCTAGACTTTTCTCGTTCCATTGCCCATGTCTAAGGATATCTCTAGTTCTTATTTCGACCGTTTTCCACTGAGTACATATTGCCTGACCCAGGGATTGAACTAAAAATTTCTATGTCAGAAAATCCAGGAACCATCGCTTTAATCCAATCCACTAGGCTATTGGACTCTCTGAAGCCATAACACTTGGAATCGTACAAGAGTTCGAGACACAGGTTTTGGAACCATGTAAGAGATTTGAAAGTAGCACCCCGTGTTTTGCTATCCACGCTTCCTGGACTGGGGTTCTACTTGTTAGACAACAACAAATCATACTACTAATAAATAATAACAAGTGTAAATATGCGGCAAAAAATACGATAAAAAGTAGGCAAAAAAATAATAACGACACTGCTTCATTTAATTTAAAATAAATACGTTTTTACAAAATATTTTTAAAATGTCAGATTTAATTAAATGTCAGTGTCAATTAAATTCAACTGATTTGTCCAATAATATGAAAATTTAGAAAGCATTTTGTTGCTGTAAAATTCACTACAAGAAAACAAAAAAGTCACAAATAATAACGAAGATATTTAAATAAGTGAGCCTTATTAACGTAACGGCAGACATGTCAAGAATCAAATTGAAGTGACGTCTCCCATTGCTTCGTTCGAGTGCAGTTGATAAAACTCGACAATGGCAAATAAAGTCTGTGTTCTACAAAGGTGAAAAGGTCAAATCATAGGCTTGATATTTTCTTGGAACAGATTTAAATGTCAGCAAATGTTTTAGAGCTTTTTTCTTTTTATTCGAAATTCTTCGGCTTCAGGTTGAAGAATTGGACAGAAACTGGATCCTTAGTTCCAAGAATTGAATGTTTCATAATGATATGCCTGAAAATTTCCTGAAAATATGCCCACCTTAGGATATTTGAAGAAAATATGAAAGCAGATTTTTTTCTTGGAGATTTTTCAGACACTCACTTACAAATACATACATACATGTATATATATATATATATATATATATATATATATATATATATATATATATATATATATATATATATATATATATACACACAAACACACGCACACACATATATATATATATACACGTATATACAAATATATATTTATGCATATATATATAAACAGATATATTTATACATAAATATATGCTTATACATATATATACACATATATACGCATATATATGCATATATATACACATATATACACATACATATATGTATATATATACACATATATATGTATATACATATATATACACATATATATATGTTTGTGTGTAGATAGATAGATAGATAGATACATAGGAACGAAGGTATATACATAATAACAGGCATCGACTAACAAGATTAGATTTTGCATTTAGATAGCAACCGACTCAACTAGACAGTTACAGACTTGCATAGACCCGTTGTATTTTAGATGTATAGGCAGTAACAGACTGGCTTACAATGGCATGAACAGACTGGGTAAGACTGGCTGAAATAGACTAAATTAGCTAGACTTGAACAAACTGACATAAAGAGGCAGGATAAGACTAAAACAGATAGACAGAGAGACAGACACTAAATTACATAGACAGGAAATGACGTAGATAGACAGACAGGACAAGGGGGAGACAAACTGGATTAGACTGATATGATGGTTGCGATTCTACCTCGAGCAATGCCATCGCTTGATCACTTCTCAAATATGGGAAGTTCAGATGTGTTTTTTTTTATTCAGCTAGTGTCTTACATTCTCTTTCGTAGATGCGACAGAATTGGATATCATTTGCAGCATACATTATATTAATATATTATTGTCCATTCAAACGCCGTTTTAGTCAACCGATTGAAGCAGTCTTTTTACACACTACAAGGAGAAATGATGCTTAACGTGCAGCGAATGACTCCTGTCCGTATGTGTGACCTCTGGTTATTTTGAGTTCTCCCTGACTTCAAAAAACGCGAACACATTAGATGTACATCCATTTCAGTGGCAACGGACTGAGATAGAATGCACTGTTATTTAATACACAGCTGAGAATGGAGGAACAGGAGATGGATTCCTAGCATTTTCTTGTTCCGAGGAACTATCTACCGATTAGACCAATTGCACACCCATAGTAAGAAACACGTTTGGAAAATCTTTCCCCAAATCTGTCAGACATTTTGCTTTTGAATTATAACAAAATAGAGGAGTTTAAAAATAGAAAACCCCCGAAATTATACAAAATTTCGAATAAAATTCACACTGACTAAAACAGAAATCCAGGCCGGGAGTCGTCTCCAACGACCAGACAAGCAGCAATCGAGATTGACATCAAGAAACGGAGATAGGGATGGATCGGCCGCACACCCCGCAAGTCTACTTCTCGTGTCACCAGGCAGGCAGGCCTTTGACTGAAATCCAAAAAGGGAAGCGAAAATTGGGTCGACCAAAACAGACTTCGCGCAAAAGTGTTGACGCAGAAGACAGACGACAAGACAGGGGCCGGGAACATCGTCATTCGGAGAGGTGTTTGTTGCGGCCCTAAAAAACAGGAAAAATGCGTGTCCAAAGATTTGTCCAGTAATGTGAAAATTTACAATGCATTTTGTTGTTGGAAAATCCACAGCATGAAAACAAAAAAATCTCAAATAATAATGATTTTTAAATAAGGGACCCTTATAGGTAGACATGTCAAGCATCAATCTGAACTGACGTCTACCATGGCTTCCTTTGTGTGTAGTTGATAGGACTCGATAAAAGACAAAAAGAAAGATGTACCCTTGCTAGAAAAAAGTACCGACTCTGTATACCCGAAAGTGAATAAAGGTATGAACAAAGAGATCGTTACATAAGTATTTCCCTTATAGTTATATTAGGGTATGCTACGGTGATGTTAATGCTAATATTAGCCGTTTACTTATAAGGCAACATTCGGAATTAATTGACCGAGCAGCCAGTGCCACTGCCGATGGAAATGTATAAAATCTTATCTCTTAAAACAATCTTTCAGAAAAATAGGTTTCTCAAGTCTAGTAACTATTAACTCTCTTTCCAATATTGATGAAGGTTTCCTAAACCTTTATTTGAAGTAGTATGGATTGTCAACATCTTGATTATGTCATTCTTTTCTCTTCGAGTTACATCGGATATCCATTAAACTGTTACTGCTGTTGAAAATCCTTAACTGATGTAATTTCTATTATTTGGTACAGTTCTTTGCGGTTCTATAGCGCCAAGCCACATTTTTCGAAAAGGTGAGACCTTTCTCAAGATTAATAGGCTTTACTCACTCAAAGTTTTTTTCAACCTTTGATCTTAGCTGTTTTATGCTGTAGACATTTTAAACGTTTGTGCAAATTAATTGAAACAACCGCTTTAGTTTCATTTCTTTCAACATACGGTCAGTTTTAGACCCACTGGAATGACAGGGTGTAATCGATTTCTATTTTTCCTCGGATTAGGTCATTAGGTCATTAGGTCATGCTGTGGTGTGAATTAATATGAATCTATTTTTGACGTGTATGATGAAATTTGTTTGGCCTTTAAAAATATTGCGTCAACCTTGATTGCATCAGACTTTTATCACACCGAGACACTATTGTCTCGACTGTCGATTAGTTGTCCTACGCCCATTGTCTGCGAAGGAAGTTACTCCAAAGAAGCGTACAAACATTGTAACGCCACACGGGCAAGCCTTATCAGTGAGCAAATCAACGTACTACCAACTGGATCAGAAACTCTCCTGGTTTAAATCCAATCAAGAATCTGTGGTCAATCTCTATGGAATGGACATATGAAGTACTAATATGTGCACTGGGTCATCTTTCAATTAATTTCACAAAGGTGTAGATATTTCTGAATGGGTTTGGTGTAATGCATGGCATCTATATCAAAGTCTCCATCTGACGATTTCATAACATGATTCGAGTTTTCGGGTTAATGTCTTGGTTTTGCAGCAATTTGCGGTTATGGCGAAACTAGCCTAGGGTAGCCTAGTCTTTGTTGAATTTCCTTGGGTTAGTTATAACTGATCCATACACCAAGGTATTTGAAGTGTTTAATATTTATTAATTCCAGTATCTGTCTATATTTCTGCGATGAGGTATTATGTACATTATTTACATTATTCGAACTATTGTTCACATCTTTGTCGCCATATTTATTACAACGTTTCAGATGGTTGGAATGTCAAACTGAACCTTTTATTTCGCTCACTGGAGTAGACTGTTCCAGTTCCATGTGCCATGTTCTAGTTCCACATGCTTTTTTTAAGCTATCAGTTATCTCCTGTTAATTTCCCTCTGAAAGTTCTCCACTGCCTTAACCAGGTATTGAACTCACAGGCTTTGGGTCCTGTCACTGGATGTAACTATCGCCTTTATGTGTCCTTGAGGATATCTGTGAATGAATTTCTGGGTATTATAAACCCAATGTCTTCAGAAACCACTTTTTACGAGTGTTCATACTGCAATTTTTGCTGTTATCATTGCATGCTTTTACCAGTCCGAATAATGTAAATAATGTTATTAATTCGACATGCTGATTTTAATTTTGGGGTGGATTCGAGTTAGCCAGAACGAGAGAAGGCTCTGTTTTAACTTTAAAAGCAACAGCAAAATATAATTATGCTGTAATTAAGTCTGTATTCTCTTTTTATACTTGGACATCTAACAACTTATAATTGTATATGATAGATAGCTTTGCACAATTTTAAAATCAATTATTAAGGTTTTTCTTACATGTAAATAGACATGCTTCCCGAGTACTTCGTTTGATTTACCATTCCATTCAACCGACTGAAAATCGAATTTCGCGACTTCGCGGGGTGCTACCACATCAGTGCTATCCTGAAGACTCGTAATATATTCCCTGGCCTATTAGAATTGTTCGCTCTTAATCGGAGTAACTGACGATATATCTGGCCAAAATGTTGTTCAAGTGGTGGAAGTAAGGTTGGTCCATATACAGAAGAACACAAAAAAGATGTCACACACAGAATATTTCTTTTACTGCTAGCCAGCGTTTGAAACAAAAAAGAAAGCAACAAAATTATTAAAAAGACTGACATTAAATAATCTAGACTGCAGTCACTTTCTCGCCGACGTGACGCGCCTTCCCTCTGCCTTTTCTATAAATCTGCTACTGCTCTGACGAGCTTTTTTTCTGGTGCTCAGACCACGTTTATTTAAGCTTGCTACTAGACTGGCACAGAGGTCGCATTTTTACTATTGAATTAAGTAAATATAAGCGCCATTTTTACTCCAACAGTTTCTTTTCTCGCACTCTCCGCCTGTGGGACACCCTTCCGTTTCTTTGCTTCCCGGATAACTACAATCTGTTACAATTTAAATGCAATGTCAATCTCCATCTTCTATCTTCTTGAACTCCGTTCAGCTTTTATCCTTTCCTCGGTTCCGTCTATACCCAATTTCTTTTCTTTATCCTTCATTTTTGTAACTCTCTGTGTACCAGTGGCATCACCGTCTTAACTAGGGTGAAATGATAAAAAAAAACATTCTTCTATATACCTTATTGCTTCAAATCTTTGTCGATCATGGCTTTCCTCAATTTCATGCCCTTTGTAGTAAATATTGGCTTGTTGCTGTCTGTCCTAATCCTTGTTCAGACAGCTGTTCACGCAGGTTCAGAAAGGTAGGTTCTTCGCTGCTTTTCACTGTCCATTCAATATGTCATGCGAGTGTCAGATTCTCGAAGGCTTCTTTCCTCGCTATTTGACTTAGAAATTTCAGTTGTCTCTTTCTGCATAAGCCTCCTTTATTCTAGTTTTCTGAAAAAGTTCGTCGTTGCTCACGTTTATAGCCCATGATATTGCCAGCTTCCATCTGTAGACTCACATTTCTTTTGCCTCAAGTTTCTTCATCTAGGATGAGTTATACAACATACATTGCCATATAGGAGATCTAATAATACATGATCATTCAGTACTTGTTCGTTTGTCTTTGACGAAAATTCCATGTTTCGTAATACATTGCTTTGATTTCGGTAGGCATAGTCTGTTATTCCAATATGCTTTTTCTATTTCAGTGTCGCATTTTATATACTGAGTGTTATAGCAAAATTGTCCAATTGTCAGATTAATTTTTAAACCATTGTATCTTAGAAATGTTTAAATATATCTGACTGGAATTCTCCGAGGTTTTTATAATACTATTGGGCTCAACTTTGAACAATAAGCATGTATTTAGCTTTAAGTTGAAATGATGATCCCTATTGCTGTTGTGACCTCATGATCATGTTTTCCTCTCTACAGTTCCCTCTTTTTTAAACATATTCACCGTTCTCACATGTTCCCATAAACCGTGCTATTTACTCTGTAACTCTCAAGTGTCTCTTAGGCCTTGCACGAGGTGAACATTATTGTAAAAAAGTAGTCTTTGAAATAGAGAGAGCACATGATCTTTATTTGTGTTACTTCAGTGTACAGTCCAAGAAATGGAATATACAGCGTTTAAAATAAAAACGAAGCGATTATTTTAAGCACCCTAAAATTAACGTTTGAAGCAATAATCTACTGGGTGTAACAGCAAAATTGTCCAATGTTACATTAATATTTGAACCGTTATATCTTAGAAATGATTAAAGATATCTTACTGGAAATTTCCGAGGTTTTATAACAGTATTGGACTCTACCTTGAGCAATAAGAATGTATAATTAAACCCCAGGCTTAACAGAAGAATCGCGATGCAATCGATCATAAACGAAAATGACATGTTTACCATTAACTAAGTAAATAAAGTTCATATATATATATATATATATATATATATATATATATATATATATATATATATATATATATATATTAGTTGTAATTTTATAAATATAAGAAATTATACTCGCCTGGAAAAACTTAGGCGCCTTGATTTGTGAATAAACAAACCAATACCAAAGGGGAAAAATGGTACAAAAAAAGAAAGAACAGTGAACATGTACGTCAGCCGAAAATAATTGTCTAGCATCTAAGGTCAGAGTCCAAAGAAAAAAAATCGATACGAGTAAGTAAAATAACTAAATAAAGTGCTCGATACGCTAAGTAGAGCAAACCTAAGTTAAACCTAAAGAGCCAGACAAACCTACCTCGGATTCACCTAAGCGGATCGTATATTATTCCAGGACCATTTTCTAACTTATTCAAGATGAGATTCGCCCTCGCTAACCTTCCAAGTTTTTTGTCCTGGCGTAAAAAGATCTCACACGTTTCACGTACGATTTATTTTTCAAGTCTTTTGTCACTGCTCTTTGGACTACCATAGGTGAATGTCCTCTCTCACGTGTCATACATCTGGTAGATTGAGTTGGATCTTTTCTAATTGACATCTTTAGTTCTAAGTTGAAATGATGATCCCTCTTGCATGTTGTCACCTCCTGATTCAGTTTTCCTCTCTACTCTTCCCACTAATAATATATGAAGATGATTTAGACTGCACATTTTGAATCAGACAGTTTTGGAAAGGGGGGATGACATCCTTACTTATCGTGAAAAAGAGGTCATCGGGCAAAATAGATTGAGAAAGACTGCCTTTAATATTATGAAATTCCCAAATGATTGACTGTAGTCTGTTCGAAATAATTTACGGATATACGTGGGTCATTCAATAAATAAGTTGAATTTGTTGGTATAAGGACTTCTAATACAGATAGAAGTTTACTCTTTCTTTTTGTTTTAATTCTTTTTCACATGGATTTAATTTCTTTTGCAGATTAAAAAAAAATTTTTGGCGATTAACAAAGATGGCCGACCAAGAAGCATGCTCCAGGATTGAACAGCGGTCAGTTATCAAGTTTTTGGTTTCTAAAGGGTGCAAACCAGTTGAAATTCATAGGAGAATGTCAACTGTGTATGGTGCCAGATGTTTCAGCCAATAAATGTCTACAAGTGGGCTAAATTGTTTAAAGAAGGACGGAGCAGTGTTGAAGATGAAGACAGGCCTGGGAGGCCTACAGAAGTGAGGTCTCCTGAGATGATCGAATCAGTCAATGACCTCATTCAGTCTGACAGAAGGGTGACAGTGGATAACATTGCAAGGACTTTGAAAGACATAACGAACAAACGCGAGGTCATCAGTCAGAAGGAGTCATCTTGCATCATGACAACGCAAGGCCTCACACAGCAGCCCAAACGGTGCAGACCATCAACGAGCTGAGCTGGGAACTGTTCCCTGACCGCCCTTACAGCCCAGACCTTGCCCCTTCAGACTTTCACCTTTTTGGTCACTTGAAAGCATTCACGAGAGGCCCGAAGTTTAAAAGTGACGATGAAGTCAAAAGTGTTGTGAGCGACTGGCTGAGACATCAGTCCAGATTTTTACGCTGAGGGAATACAGAAACTTGTGCACAGATGGTAAAAGTGTGTGACAGTGCTGGGAGACTACGTTGAAAAATAAAAAAAGTAAGCTTCTATCTGTATTAGAAGTCCTTATACCGAAAAATTCACCTTATATATTGAATGACCCTCGTATATTGTTTGTTCGTTTTTTTTTAAATTTTCACCATGTGTCACCCGTTTAACCACCCCTTCTTACATTCAAGCTAGGGACCCCCGAAGTTTCACGACATTGGAAACTCCCCAAACAAAGAAAGGAAAAAAGAAAACACCTCTACACATGTTAAAAAAAAACGCTGAGGATTGTGAACCGAACATTAAGCGAACCAATCAATCCTATAACTTTGTGGGTAAGTACTCCTTAGGGGGCAACTTTAGGAGTTCAGGGGGACTTAGATCTACAGATTTGTAGACTGAAAATGTTTACTTTCAAACTCTCCTAGTCGGTATAAGCGGTAATGTGCATCGGTCCGCGCAAATGAGATGTCGCTCTGGGTTTTCTTTCCGCCACCTCTTGTGTTTTTTTGCAGCTACAAAAATAATCCACGTAAATGTATACGTACTAATCGGAAAAACAATGAAGATTTTAGATAATATATGCAGATTGTTTGGAATACATCTTTTGAATCGGAATATCTTTGTGAAAAGGTGGCATCGTGCAATTAGCTGCTCTCAGTAATTTTTCTCCGCTTGATATCACTTCAAATCATTGTTCAGTTATTCATTTGCACACGGTCAATTGATAGGCTAAGTGTTTCCATCTGCCCCTATTGCATTCGGCCTCTTATGTGAATGCCATATGCCCCCGACCATCATTCTCAAAACTAGTTTTTTTCTTTCTTAATTTAAACAAGAGTTCTTCAAAACTTCCTTGTTGATTACTTGTTCAGCCAAATCTATCGCCAGCATCTTTTTGTAAAACCACGTCTTTTCGGCCTCAAATCTCTTCTCCTGCAAAAAAGACAGAGCAGCATTCACTGGCATATAAGAGGAGTGATATTACATTACAGTCCATCAGTCATTTCTCTGTTTCTAACTAAATTTGACAGTTTTTAACTTTTTTAGGTTTTAGAAACATTCAGTATTTCCATGCCCTTTCAAGTTTCCCCTTGCCTGATAAAACATTTCCCGGAGAATTAAATTTCTGTTCATTTTGTATTGTGATATCTCCTATTTACCGTTCCAAAGATGGACTGTCCCGTCTACTAACGACCAAACAGTTTTCTCACAATTGAGGGTTAGTCCTTTCTCCCCTTTTTCTTTTTATACCCCGTCAACTTAGATTAAAAAATCGTATTTATTTGATTTAAGCAATATTACTCTTGAATCTTAGAAGGGAGCAAGAATATTCCAACGGTTGAACTTTATATCGATATATTGATTTCAAGAGAACTGTGTTGAATTTTATTGTTCCATATATATTGTCTACAATACAGATTCCTTGTTAGTCATAGACACCAGTCAGCATTACAGGGATAATTCTAATTAAAAGACCTGTCAACGCCAAAAATAGTCAGTAGAAAGTTTCTAGCGATCTACAGAGAGTGGCAAGGTCTTCGTGAAACATCGTTTTCGGCGCAGATGTTAAGATTCTTTCGTCATCTTTACGGCCCTCAGCCAGTTCTTGACATGTGTTCCATTAAATTGGCCTTTGCCAAGCCTTCGTTGAACAGGTCGCATTGACGTGAGGAGAGACAAGCTGCGAGACTTTAGGGAAATGTTCAAAAGGCAGACAAGTGTCGGAGACACTTTCTAGATTAGCAAGAAAGACAGTTACCGTTCGTGTTACGAATGACATACGTTGCTAAACTGGTCTTTTAAGCCAAATTTTCACGCTAAACTATAATAATTACACCTCTTCTTCATATATATATATATATATATATATATATATATATATATATATATATATATATATATATATATATATATATATATATATATATTGCAAGGAAAAGTAAAATTTATT
>OZ038489.1:7479917-7512417 GCA_964036315.1 Acanthosepion esculentum
AAAAATTCCCAATGTAATATGCACAAAATATTACGTGTAAAACCTTTCGTCTTTTAGTAATTCATCTGAAGAAATTGATGTTTACGTTCATGTGATTACACTTTAAGTTTATTTTTTATGTATGTTTTCGATATAGAGTCACGCCTATCTCATCATCGTTGTTCTTAAATATTCCGAATAGTGATATTAGAGGATCTGCCAAGAAAGTTGTAAGAAACTGGACATAGATTCACCCTGCATGATCGAGTGACTAATGCAGTTTGTATACATTTTCATCTTAATAAATTACATTCTCTTTTAAATAAAAGGGTTTGATTTTGAAGACCAGCATCACCAACTTTGTCATGTTTGATTATGACGGCATGACTTTTTCCAATTGCTGTCTCACTATCCACATTAGATCATCTGCCTTGAAGGTCAATAAAGGGAACTAACTGAAACTGAGATATCTAATAAAAGGTATGGCATGTGGAATTAGAACACTCTATCCACGAATGTAAAGATTCAAAATTGCCAAGAATTTCAATTACAATGAATCATAAGAGCGTTATCGCCTGGCCTATTTTCATTTTCTTTCTTCAGTCCTGTATTTCTTTCTTCAAAGCAAGACACTGCATTTCATGTATCTTTTCTTCCGTCATTGTAATCAATCAGGAATGGTACGTGTTAAGTAATTAAGGAACAAACAAAATAATTTTATGACGCTAAATAATAAATGCTGAATAACTAAGAATTTTAGAACAGAAAAAAATAAAAAATATAATCTATTCTAAAATTGCTTCGATACTTGTTACAAATACCTGCCAATAACTCTTTGAATAACGGTAACTCATTTCGATTCTTAGTCGGCTGAAAAGTTTCAAAAACCGCAGAACATGACTGTAAGCGATCTGGGATTGCAGACGAAATATTTGTCGCAGATAATTTCCACAACGCAGAGAATAAATCACTATGTTCAGACTCGAACATCGGGGGCAGAAAGGAACGCCGAAAACTCGATTCGCAGGTACTATCCTCAAATCACAATGCACGTAACCACTGACTCTAACAAACGCGGTAGCCAAAATACCTGAATTTTTCTTTTTCGATTTGAGAACACAACTTGATTTTATCCCCCGAGCATTTTTTTCCATTCGTCGACAACTGGGAGAAGACGCCCAATTTTTGCATATCCAAATACTTTTAAAGAAACTTCTGCAACGGACTTGTTTTTTAATTTAAATATTCCGTCTTCAGCATTTCATGCGGAATAAATGCCCTTTTTTCTTTTTCGCCACATTTTCCTCTCGTAGGATATACGTGACGAGCTGTTGCTTGGTTTGATGAGGTAAGCCGCCGTTTTCTTCGCTATAAAGACGTTTCCAAAAATATTATCGCACCTCAAAGAAACACCGGGAAACTAGAAGATTTATCAAGTTATCTAACATAAAATAGTTTCGGAAACATAGATAATCAAAAGTTCTGATTGGTTTTGTTTGTTTTGGTTCACGGCATATCAATCTCAATGGATTATTTAATCCTGAAAATTTTTTATTGCTGCTAAAATTTTTTTATAAAATATATTGCTGGTAATATTTTTGTTCAAAAATGTATTTCTGGTAATAATTTTTTCAACAGATGTATTGCTGGTATTAATAACTATTTTTATAATTTCATGATGTTCTGACCACATTTTTATTTTATTTTATTTTTTTTGGGGTGGTAACTATTTGCAAATATCTGGACTCTGAGAGGTGCTACCACCCCGGGTCAGGGACGACCTCGGAACATCAGCAATTAAGAAGTGGTTTTACGCTCCTCAAAACCTTCAAATAAAAGGACGCTTAAATAAAGAGTTCTGTTCGAAATTCCAACATATATCAAGGGAATAAGACCGGAGTGTACAACGGCCGAAACGCCGTGAATATGAAAATCACAATGTAAATAGTTACAATACCTCATCTCAGAAATATAAACAAATAATTAATAAATCAAATTTTGTAATAATAAACATTACGAATGAGCGCAGTGTCTATAGGAAATTAGTAACAATAAAAATCAAGGTGTAATTAAAAGTCATAAAGTAACTACATTCTGAGCCCGTAATTATTTGTAATCAAAAACCTTCAGAATAATTTGAAATATAACCGTTCCCGCCTATCCAATAACCGTGAGGATAACACAATAAAGCGTAAATACTTGATTTTGCTACATCATAATGCCCCTTGAGCATCAGATAAATCAGGCATATCAAACTCAGGGCATATGGAGGGCCGTATCGGCCATATCTGCAGCTTTGAAGGCCGCACCTACTTAGTCTTACGTTAATCACAGTTAGTGGTAACTAAACTTTAAATATAAAATACTTACAATACAATGTAGGACAAATTCAATCATTGTTATGTCGTCCTGATGATTGACATCCATTTAGACAAACCATTCTCAATATATCAGTTAGAAATGTCTATGTAGATCCCACTTTGATCAAAGATGACAAATGTTCTTCAGTTAATTTGGTTCTGTGAGACGTTTATGTGGCCTTCATAAATGAAAATAACTCTTCACAAACATATATGGAAACAAACATCGCCATAATCTTTGTGACAACCTTTCTGAATTTCTTAAACGTCTGGGGAAGGTATGAAAAAATCCGGGTACGTCTACTTCTAGGTACTTTCCCTTGAGTGTTGAGTCGGTTTACATTTCCTGTAGTTCCATCTGTAGACTTTTCTCCGCCTGAGCAACAAAAGTGAATGGTGCTGAGAATAATGCAAATTGATCTTCACAAGAGTAAGAATCCCCAAAACTTCACCGAAATTCCTCTGACAGCAGTTCCAGGTAACTGTAGTACTTAGCAAAGATACATACAGATTCAGTATTGACAGTTTTTTTCAACTACTTGGACATAGGAAAATAAATCAATTTTCAAGTGACAACCGGGACTTCAATAAAGCTAATTTTGCAATGAAAAATTTGATATCATCATATAACTAAGCAGTGAGCTTATTTTTACCTTTTAAATTAAAATTGAAGTCACATAATTTGATAATAATATCCACCGAGAAAGCTAGATCTTGGTGCCAGCTTTCATTATTCAATTGATCTGTGCTTTGACCCTTCATAGCCAAAAACAACAATTTTCTGTCGGAAAAAAAAAATATCTTTTTAGTACCTTGTGACATGAAAGCCACCAAACTTCTGTGTAGAATGAGACATCTGTGAACTGATTATTTATGCCTTCCAATAACTGGCTAAACAGATGGTGATGCAGAGCACTTCCTCTGATATAGTTCACTGTTTTCATGACAAAACTCAACACATGATCTAATTTTAAAATCTTAGAACATAAGTTCTTTTGAAGAATCATACAGAGAAAAATATGTGAATGTTTTGAATCTGGATATGTTTTCTATTTTTGTACCTAACTTGGAATCAACACCATTATGTCTCCCAACCATATTGGGAGCACCATCAGTAGGTAAAAAGACAAGTTTACTCAAATCAATGCCATACTCATGTAGAAACTGTTCAGCATTCTCAAAAATGTACTGGCTTGTTCTAGTATAATGCATTGGAACCAGTTCAATTAGTTCTTTAAAAATTTGAAATTCATTGTCACAAGCTCTGATGACAAAGACGAGCTACGTTATTCCAGCTATGTCAACAGTCTCATCCATAGCAATAGAGTCTTCAAGTGTCGACTCAAATCACCTGCTATTTCATCAATCCGTTCAGCAACAGTGTTCTTGCTTTATGAAATGTCTTCAATTAAGTGTGACTTCTCTGAACATACAATTTCAGCTGTTTTTACAAGACATCGCTTTATGAAATCTCCTTCACAGTAAGATTTTCCACTGATGGCGATCATTTTGCAGAGTTCAAAGCTTGCAGTAACAGAACTAACGTTGCCTTTCTGAATGTTTGTAAAGCAACTCTGTTGCTGTGTTAACTTAACCTTGAATTCCTTCACTATTGAAACACGCACATCTCCTTCATATTTATCACAAGATCGAGGGTTTCTTTCATAATGTCTTTTCACATTATATTCTTTTGGAATCGCCATGCAGGGGTTGCAAATCAGTTTATCTTTTCATTAACAGTGGTACTTTTTTGCGAGATGGAGTAGAATTCCACAATTTTAAGGCAAAATTTTTACAAAATTGCGGACTTTTTCACTTTATATTTGTTCTTATTTCGTTGCCAAGGAGGATCACGTGATTAACCGGAAGTTAAAAAATAGTCACTGAAATTCGAACCCCCCACAAAGAAAAGCCATTGAGATAGAATAAACAATCTAATCATACCAATTGAAAAAAAAATGAGACTGTTTTAATAATTTGCATCATCGACAAAGACAAAATTCTCGATATACTACGGCTATACAAAACTTTGTGAGATCCGCCAAGATGCATGTAAATGGCCGAATGCGGCCCGCGGGTCACCAGTTTGACACACCTGATATAAATTGTCGAGCTAGCACCCAAAACACAAAGCCTGAAGATTGCAGTCAAGCATGAAACAGTCGCTACTCAAATTTGATCTCATTGTTAACTCATATTTATGCAAGTTCTATTCCCACCAGCGAGCACTTTTACCCATAAAGATAGAATACTGCAAAACTACATGCATATATATATATATATATATATATATATATATATATATATATATATATATATATATATATATATATATTCTCACAACTCAAGCACGATTGTGAGTTTCATGCACGACGCAATCTTCCGATGCAGAGTTCAGAATGGCTGTTTTACGGTTTGAATAAAAATATATATGGCTATTCTGTCAATCACGATGCTGATGTGGTGATATTATTATTACAGATTTTTACTATTGAACCTTAAAAACAGTAATGTTAACAAAACTAAGTGGGAGAAAAGAAATGAGGGAAGAAAATTATAAGTATGAAAACACACACACACACACACACACACACACACACACACACACACACACACACACACATATATATATATATATATATATATATATATATATATATATATATATATATATGCAAACGAAGATAAAAAGCTGATTTAAAATCCACAGTTCTCTGGCATTCACTTTTTAAAGAAGTACTCAATACAACGTAGAGCCTAATATTTTTAATGAAATTTTGATTCATAATATTTCACATTGAGACACTGAAATTGTAATGTAAAATATTTTTAGTTAAAATATCATTATATATATATATATATATATATATATATATATATATATATATATATATATATACAGATTACAATTCAAAAGTTGATAATATTTAATTTAAAAGAGGGGTCAGTCAAAGTAGAGCCATATTTTGCATTAGGATATTACATAGAAAACATCGCAACAGAATTGCAGCCGTGTTTCAATGCGTATCAACGCATCTCATTAGGTGATGAGATCCGTTGGTACGCATCGAAACCCACCTGCAATTTTGTAGCAATTTTTCCATGTTTCCGATGTAATATCCTAAAACATATATATATATATATATATATATATATATATATATATATATATATATATATATATATATATATATATATATAATGTGTGTGTGTCTATCTCTATGTGTGTGAGCGATATGAGCGCCGGGTAATTAAATGTAGGCTATTTCCAAATAGACTTTCTTTAACCACCCGACCATAAGAAATAAGAAATCTAGCTGTCATGTTTTAATGTATGGTGAGAAACGGCGTTCGATGTTCTGCAAATGGCTAAACGGAGCTAAGAGCAGAAAGGGAAATGGGTTATAGGGAGTCATGCTCATCGACCCCCTGAAGAATAATATACAGTGTGCTCTGAAAGTCTTGTTCTCTCACCTCTCTTCCAAAATTTAGGAGATCGTGCCATCCATCTGAAATAGAAAATTATATTATGTAGCGGTGACAAGACTTTCGGACTACCCTTTAGAACTCATAGTAGGAATAAAAAGAAATACAAGATCATAAATATCAATCAACAAAAGAAACGGTGTAGGTTCAGTTTCATTTTCCCCAAATTCATTTGATCCCTGGTGACCTACATTCACGTCAATTTTTAAACAACCCGCTAAAGAAATAGCGGTACTTGGTCTGAAAGTCCCGTTGAACCGTGAAACTAAATTGCCATGTAGTGTCGATATGCATCTATCTGGAGGAATAATCTGTATATTTATTATATATATATATATATATATATATATATATATATATATATATATATATATATATATATATATATATATATATATTAAAAAGTAGAGAGAAACCGCAAACGTTTTTGGTTGTAATGTGGATTTTACAAAAAATATTATGCTTTATTTTTAATAATTTTACTACACGCGTTTCTGGTCTCGCGACCGTCTTCAGGTAAAGTGTGGATATTTCCACATATTATTAAAAATAATTATTTATTTTCTTTATGTTTTTCAATGTTAAATATTCTCGATACGAGACATTCTCTATTTTTGTGTTAGTAATTAGAATGTCTTTCTTGAATTGGCAGTGAAGAGTTCTGCGCGAATTGTCATAAAACAATTACGATTGGTTTGAGAAGTGATGAATTAGTTGTCGGTATCTTATCTTTTAATGTTTTAATGATTTAATGTTTCACGTACTTTGCGATCGTCAGACAAACTGATTAATTTTTAAATTTCGGATTTATTTATATCGGTGTTCTATGATAGTTGGAGGAAAAAATGTTGTCAGAACGCCACCCATAGGTGCGTGTATGTATGACTGAGTATGATTTTCAACATATGAGGCTCAGGTAAACCAGTTACTGGGAGCTGACAGCCCGACACCTGCACATATGTTTGGATTATTGTGGTGAAGCCTTTGTACAGGACAACAACACCTTTTGAAGGGCCGAATGTCACAAGGTCCCCAAAAGACCCTCC
This sequence comes from Acanthosepion esculentum, assembly GCA_964036315.1. Lineage (NCBI taxonomy): Eukaryota > Metazoa > Mollusca > Cephalopoda > Sepiida > Sepiidae > Acanthosepion > Acanthosepion esculentum. The sequence continues at coordinate 7,486,789 of OZ038489.1, forward strand.
GCAGGTTTTTCAATTCAGAATTGTCCTTCTACTAGACCAGTTGCCACCCAAGGCTATTTACCAATAGCCGTAGGTAGAAGAAGAGGATTCATACCTTTCCCAAGGATATTAGCACGTAAGTGAATGTATTGGATTCAACTGGAATTCGAACTTGGTTATCAGATTCCTCAATCCGAGCCGCTATCCATTACTCCTTTCTTTCTCTCTCTCTCACTCTCTCTCTCTCTATATATATATGTGTGTGTGTGTGTGTGTGTGTTTGTGCGTGTGTGTATGTTTCTACCTATAGCAGTATATTTGCTTGCTTCAGTTATGTCTATCAAAGTATGCTTAGAGATGTCATAGGAAACATGTAGTTATCCAGACATTCTCATTTTAAAGGATGTCAATTATTTGGAGAAGTTACCCTATATATTTCTTCCAAGATACGTCAATCTGACATTATTTATCTCACTTAAGCCATATCGACTGAGTATATATGTATATATATATATATATATATATATATATATATATATATATATATATATGTAACAAGGGGGGAGTTCGGCATATACTGAATGTGACAGACAATATATATATATATATATATATATATATATGTTGTCAGTCACATTCAGTATATATATATATATATATATATATATATATATATATATATATAATATATATATATATATATATATATATATATATATATATTGTCTGTCACATTCAGTATATGCTGAACTCTCCCGTTGTTTTTTCAATGTATGTGGTCAAGTAACCCAGTTCCTATGGACCGAGAGCCAGAAACCTGCACCTATGCTTTGATTAAAGTGCTAAAGCCTTTGTGTAGGTTTTTTAATTCAGAGTTGTCTTTCTCCTATACCAGTTGTTATCTTAAGGTATAGGACCCAGTCTGCCCTGGTATTTACCCATAGCTGGAGCGGGAACAAGAGGATTCATACATTTCCCAAGGGAATTAGCACTTAAGTGAATGTAATGGGTTCATCTGGAATTCGAACTTGGCTATCCGATTCCTCAATCCGAACAGCTATCCATTACTCATCTCTCTCTCTCCCTATATATATATATATATATATATATATATATATATATATATATATATATATATGTATCTGTGTGTGTTTCTGCCTCTATCAGTATATTTGCTTGCTTCAGTTATGTATATCAAAGTATGCTTAGAGATGTCATAGGAAACATGTAGTTATCCAGATATTCACATATTATCACAGGATGTCAGTTATTTTGAAAAGTCACCCCTATATATTTTTTCCAAGATACGTCAATCTGACACTTTTTATCTCTGTTAAGCCATATCCATTGAGTATATATATTGTCTGTCACATTCAGTATATGCTGGTCTCTCCCGTCGTTTTTTTCGATGTATAAAGGCAAGCAACCCAGTTCCTATGGACCGACAGCCAGAATCCTGCAGATATGCTTTGATTCTAATGGTAAAGTATTTTTGCTGATTTTTCAATTCGGAGTTATCCTTCTCCTAGACCAGTTACCATCTAAAGCTATAGGATCCAGTCTACCATGCTATTCACCCATAGCTGCGGGGAGAAGAAGAGGATTCATACCTTTTAACAAGGTTATTAACACGTAAGCGAATGTAATGGATTCGATTGGAATTCGAACTGGGCTCTCTGATTCCTAAATCCGAATCGGTATCCATTACTTTTCTTTCCATATCTATATTTGTATGTGTGTGTGTGTGTGTGTGTTTCTACTTATAACAACAGTATATTTGCTTGTTTAATTTTGTTTAGAGATGTCAGTATATGTATATTCTTTTAAAAAGATATATTACAAAATTCTCCATCTCGAGTTTCTGCACATTTCTCTCTCTGTTCCTACTGGTGAGTATCCTCATATTTTCTCATTTGCAGTTGATAGAATATATAGATACCTAGCTTTGAAACCTTATCTCGGAGTCTGTATTGACACATGTATTGATCCATTGTCTGTATCTCTGGAGGAATCAAAATCTTCACATCCTTTGCATATTGTGGTCAGTGGCTTTTAACAAGTTCCATTGACTTTTTAAAATGTCAAAGAAAATCAGAGAAGATTTTTCACCACGCATGCGTATGATTGTCTTTTTGTTTTTGGCTTAACTTATCGCGAATCGACCAGCGGTATGAGGCTGTTCAGATCTAGTTTGGTTATGACAATAAAAAATGAACCTTTATTTTTTTTTCAATTCTTTATTCTTAAAAACCTCCGAAGAAGTGTTAGATGTGAAGAACGTGTGATATATAGATTCTTCTTGCTATTCATAATAAACAAAAAAAATATTACATGAAACGCTGAGAAATATCAAAATGATTCCCTCTCAAACCTGTGCAAGATGAAACATTACGAATCAAAACTGCGTGCTTTGAATATTTCAAGGATCGATAGACACTTCCTCGATGGTGGATTTTTTACTTTGAAAGTTGTAACGTTTAAACAATGCTAAATAGTTTTCGGCGAAAATGTTGACATTAATAAAATCCCTGAGAAGGCAATAAGACATAACTAAATAGAGTTCTCTATTTACATTATTCGGACTATTGTCCTCATTTTTGTCGCCATATTTATTACAACGATTCGCCCTTCATTATCTGTCTATATTTCTTAGATGAGGTATTATGTAAACTATTTACATTATTCGGACTATTGTCCTCATCTTCGTCGCCATATTTATTACAACGTTTCGGTTATTGTAAGCTCCGGCCTTCTTCAGGTCGTTAGAATGTCGAACTGAACCCTTTATTTCGCTCAATGTTCCAATTCCACGTGGCATGATCTAGTTGCACATGCTTTTTTTAAAGCTACCAGTTATTTCCTGTTAATTCCCCTGTCTAATTTCTCCACCGCCTTAACCAGGTATTGAACTCACACTCTTTCGGTCCTGTCACTGGATCTAACTAACGTCTTTATCCACTGTGCCACGTGTAAATAATACCTCATCTCATAAATATAGACAAATACTAAATAGAGTTCATATGGGATGTAATTTTTTACGATGTGGGCGATGGCCCTCCGGGTCCACTGTAGCGCCCTGACCTCATGCAATATTTGTTGCCTTAAAATTTCATCTCATTTCCTTTCTTTTGATAGTTTGCTAGCTGTTTCCTTCTTCAACATTTGCCTTCAGTATTTCCTGTGAGTATTAACATTTCTAAGCCGTTCTTCTTCATTATGTGTCTGTATCTTTCTGATTGTAAGTAAAATGTCCTTATTCTTTCACTTTTTTATTTAAAGATATTCCTGAAGCTCATGTTCCGCCCATGATATTCTCAGTATCCTCTATCAAACCAGACAATCAGTTTAAGTCTCATCTTTCTCTGTGAGAACATTTTATAGAATTCTATGCAAAAGAAATCCACTTACCTTAAAAAAACGCTGATGGCGTACACCTGTCGATAGCAATTGGTCGATGATACAATGGAGTAATTGGAAGACTCATTGCGTCGTTTATAGTAGAAAACTTTTGATGTGCTGCTTACAGGGTGATAGAATAACTATCTACGAACGCATGAAAATTCAGTGACCGTAAACGCAAGTGACAATACCTAAGAGGATAGGAAAAAACCGACTGCTGGGAGAATGAATATGCGAATAATTGGACGTATATCTCTGTGAATTTGCGACAGTTTCATTTATATTTGCTACACATTTACTGTTATATAATTCAAAAAGTCAACTGTAATACGCTTGGTTTTATCATGTCTTTTTCGATGCGAGACGGACAACGCAGAAGATTTTCCGGCATTAATTTGCCGTTTCTTTTTGCTGTAGACTGGTAGACTACTATGGTTATCAGGTTCAGACTGTTGTGCTATTCATGGATTCATATATTTCACAAGAGTATTTCCGCATCAGTGAATATCAAAGACCCGACCTGAATTCGAACTGGGCTTTCCAAATTCTCATTCTCTTTCCAAGTCGCTATCCATTGCAACACTTGCTCACTGTCATACAGGTCTGATGTATTGCATCATTTTCTTTCTTGTTTCTAACTAGAGTTTCTTATGACTTAATGGTTTCTTCATAGATTTCTGGGATGAGCACTTATAATTATTGACATTATTTACTCCCTTCATCTTTGTTTTTATTTTCAAAACATTTCGGCAGTTGTTTTCAACGACCTTCTTCAGTATCTATCATTACGAGTAGACGCCAGGGAATTTCAAATTGAACCCATTATTTTATTTATGAAGGTTATCATGGCCACAAGCCTTCCACTGACATGAATCAATGGCTGCATCGACTGCAAGGGAAATCGGATGACTAGTCTTTCGGGCCAGAGATTTTCCTCGTCGGAATCCATATTGCGCATTTACAAATCTACCATTCGTCCGTGCATGGAACACGGTTCCTATAAATTGTCTTTTTTCACTGCTCTTTGGACTGTCATAGATGAAATCTCCTCTCCCGCGTGCCAAAAGTCTTCTGGATTGAATTGGATCTTTTCTAATTCATCTCTTTAGTTCTAAGTTGAAATGATGATCCCTCTTCGTGTTGTAACCTCTTGATTCAGTTTTCTTCTCTATTGTTCATTCTTTTCTAAACTTATTCACCGTTCTCTTGATGGTTCTTGAATGGACTTTGAAGTTGGAAGCTAGAGTATGAATGCTGGTGCCATTACTGAAGGCATGGATGATTTTTCCTTTCACCATTGCTCAGTTGATAAGACAGCGGGGCTGATACAATAGAATTTTATCCTGTTCTGTTTCCAGCCGAATAACGCAATGTGTTTTTTCAGTGATTCTTACGAAATATCTTATCAAGATGGATAAACGTCTTATCTGAAAAGCTGGAAAAAAGAATCTCAAATAGTTTAGTGCGTTTTAGATATTAAAAATTGTGTGAGATGGCCAGTATGCTGTTACAATGTTGGGAAAATTTTGCTGCTGCACCCGCTATACATATATATATATATATATATATATATATATATATATATATATATATATATATATATATATATATATATATATATATATATATATATATATATACATATATTTAGGTCTAGGATTGGTGTATACGGAATAAATTCCAATAACCAACAATTACTATTCTTAAAAGAATGGTCAATACAGAGTATATATATATATATATATATATATATATATATATATATATATATATATATATGCACATTTGGTGTACATCTCGTGATTCTTGATAAAATCTAGTAAATTATCTGTAATGTTATCAATCTCGACTTAAGCCACTTTTTCGCCGACAGGACGTGGTTTCCATGTCTTTTCCAGAAATATATTCATGGCAACTGCTGTGACGAGCTTTTTTCCTGGTCCTCCGACTATAAGAATTTAAGTGTGTTACTAGATTGGCATCTTGTTCCCACCATTACAATGTTGAAATAGCTGAATGCAACCGCCCCAATCCAAATCTCTGACAAAACAATGTATATCACAACGATTTCGCAAAGGAAAATTATAAGAAAAAAAACAACTTTTAGCCAAATCCATTAATTTCCGTTTTATAAATCCAAGATTTACTTTCCCCCCAACACTGTGTCAGGTTGTAAAACCTAGGATAGTTTTTAACGTGGGGGCCCGAGTGTTTCCATTAGGGCCGCTAGTCTAAGCTGGTCATAACTTGTCTAAACTACACTATTTACATTATTCGGACTATTGTCCTCATCTTTGTCGTCATATTTATTACAACGTTTCGGCCATTGTACGGTCCGGCCTTCTTCAGGTTGTTGAAATGTCGAACTGAAACCTTTATTTCACAGATTTGGGTAGACTGTTCTAGTTCCACGTGTCATGTTTAATGGATGTCAGTTATCAGTTATTCCCCTCTCCAAGTTCTCCACCGCCTTAACGAGGTATTGAACCCACACTCTTTTGTATCCTGTCACTGTCTCTAACTAACGCTTGATGCACTGTGTCATGTTGTCCATGAGGTTCTGTTCGACATTCCAACCACCTGAAGAAGGCCGGAGCGTACAACAGCCAAAACTTTGTGATAAATATGGCGACAAAGATGAGGACAATAGTCCGAATAATGTAAATAGTGTACATAATACCTCATCTCAGACATATAGACATATATTGTCTAAACTAGTCAAATCTTTTCTAAGCGAGTCCTAGCCAGTGATACAACCGCTTTGATAGTGATTTTCCAAGCGTAGCTTAGATGTGGCACAAGGCCGAAAGTATGGGGCACCCAGTGAGGATCGAACTCACTACTCAGTCGTAATTGTTCTAGCGAGACAAGCTTGCTAACCATTACACCGTCTCAAGGTGCCCTACCACCGCTATGTAATAGATGTTACGCAACGGTGGGGAGAACGCAAGGGAGAAGAGAAGGCCTCCGGTACGAAAGACATACTAGCACCGCAGCATCTACTCCGACGGAAAACCCCTGTTCTTCTCCTCTGCCAATCCTCTCGGAAGAATCCAGAGGGAGAGCACCATGACAAGCCAATGTCTAAGATTTACTTTAACCCCCCACTGAGTCAGGTTGTGACACAAGGTCGGTTTTTAACGTGGGGACCCGAGTGTTTCCAATCAGGCCGCTGGTCTAAGCTGGTCTTAGCTTACCTAAACTGGTTAAAGCTAGTCATAGCTTGTCTAAGCTAGTCAAATATTGTCTAATCTGGTCATAGCCGGTCATACCGCTACGTAACAGATGCCACGCAACGGTGTGGGGGAAGCAAGAGAGGAGAGAATGATTCCGGCATAGAACAGATACTACATCTTCAGCATCCATCCCGACAGGGAAAACCTACTTCTGCTTCTCTGCCAAGCCTTCCAGAAGAATCCGTGATGAAAGCTCCATACCGTTTTATAAACCCTTCCACTTCAATAACATCTGATCAGTTCGATAAGTGCAAATTAGCAGCTGAATCTAAAAAATCACCTACAGCCTGTTGTTAACTGGGGCAAGAAATGGCGTGTTAATTTTAACGCTTCCACGATGAAACTTCTCTGTATTAATCTGAATGTTACCTTTTCCTGCCTTCCATCAGCATGTCTGGTACTAACCTGTATGAAAGTGTCCCGCTGTACTTTCTCGGGTTAATATTATCGGCTGACATAATGTAGAAACGTTATATTAAATTGACTGCTAAATCTGCTGCTAAGAAAGCTGGTTCACTCTATCTTGATAGACAGTTTTTCACTCCAGCATCTATCTTGCATATCTATAAGTCTACCATTCGTCCATGCCTTGAAAATGGCTGCTACGTTGCTGTACATTTAGAGATTCTTGATAAAACCCAAAGAAGAATTGTTAGTATTACTGGTCCTGACCTAACGACTTGGTTTCAGTACCTTTCGCATCGCCTTAAAGCTGCTTCCTGGGGCCTTTTCTATAAATATTTTCATCGTAATTGTGCGGATGAACTCTTCACTATGGTAACTAATGTTTATGAATTTAAGCTCAGTACTAGATTGAATTGGCTAGATGTAATATTAGGTTCTGTGCTAATATTTTATTCTCTCATACTTCCTGATGGTGGAATTCTCTTCCTGCTCAGTTCATTTTTCTTAATATTTCACACTCATTAACACGTTGTGTCTTAGTGGTTATACTGCCTGGCGTGGAGTGATATGGTTAAAGAAAAATACAGAGACAGCCAGTACAATTCACTTAGCCTGCGCCAAAATTATTATGCAGTAAAACCCTCAATAAAAAAACTTGATAGCGTCTGTTAATTAAAACAAAATCTATCCAAATCAGACAGACGCTGAATAAAACTTGCGTTATGAGATTTCAGAGACCGGGGAGTAGACAAATAAACGGAATATTTAAAGTCATTTTCAAGGCCCAAGTATTTCGTTGCTGTAAGAATTTGGCAGGAATCAAGCTGAACGATGTAACTTGATTTTGCAAGTGGCGTCTTGGAAAATGTGCTGGTTGATTGCTGCCGGGAATTTTCCATCTGTTAGTGCCTTTATTATAAGAATAAATTGTCTCCCTGAGAATATCAACAATGATTCATCTCTATCTTTTGCTCTAACAACAAATAATAACATTTTTGAAAAAAATAATTTATCATATCTCTATATTCGCAGATGACGTTGTTGACAAGAACGAGATGAGAACAAATAAAAGAAGATAAAAAAGACGTGGACGAAATAAGAAAAAAATAAAAAAACGAGGAATTCCGAGGAACAGGACAAGAATTATTACCTGCAGAAGTGTATGTATAAAGTATCTTTGATAAAAAAAAACATACCAGAACAGAAAGAAGAAATATTTTAATAAAAGTAATAGATATATCTAATTGTCAAACATTTTGTAGAAGAGAAAATTAATAACTGGACGGTCTAAAACGCCAGGCTGTAACGATGCTTTCGCCTATATAAGGTCGACGAAAGTTAGAACCCTGCCGAGATGATTATTTTCGTTATTAAGGGCTATCAAAAAGCCAGGGCATTGGAAGCCAAACAATTTAAAAAAAAACAGAGCTATCTACACAAGCGAGTGTGTTGGCCGCTGCAGCTTAATGATAATAAAGATAATAGTGACACAATGGACTCAAGAATGTGTCTTAGCCTCAGTTCAAAAATTAAGTTTAGGTCGGAGACGGAACTTTCAACGACAATGATCTGATGCCTCAAAGCAAATACGCAAAAGTATGGCTTCGTAAAAAGAAATTTGAAGTCTTGGGACGGTCTAATCAAAGTCCGGATCTAAACATAATTGTAATTCATGTGAAAGAAAAACATTGCATGCAAAAACCGAGGTAAAATCGAGCAATTGTGGAAGGTTTGCCAAGAAGAACGGTCAAAGATCAGCACTCAGTACAGCCAAAAACTTCTTTAAAAATTATAGCAAAAGACTTGTTGGTATTGTAACCTCAAAAGAATCAGTCACTAAATATAAATCTATGGGTTCACTCACTTTTGCACATTTTAATTTTTAATTATTCTTTTTATTCCAGCTTCATAAAATTCTGAAATGGTTGTAATTGATTTAGTAAAGGATTTAATTAATGAATATACAGTTTAATTAGAATTTTTTGATCATCGGATGTCAAACAATGGACAGTTAGGACTGTATCCGAATTTCTGGTGGCTGGCATTGATAGACCGCTGTGAAAAAGAGTTAGTGCGGCTTCTGCATTCGGATCCGCCGGACGATTACAAAAGTCACGGGGATGATGATGATGATGATCAGCAGCAGCAGCACCAGGAAAAAGAGACAATTATTTAAAATTTTATCTCAGTGCTTCATTTACTTTTTACTTTTGCGTGGCATTAAATATATATGTATATATATATATATGTATATATATACATATATATATATATATACATTATACATATATATATATATATATGTATATATATATATATGTATATATATATATAAATGTATATATATATAAATGTATATATATATATAAATGTATATATATATATATATGTATATATATGTGTATATATATATATACGTATATATATATGTATATATATGCATATATATATGTATATATATATATATATATATATATATATATATATAGAGAGAGAGAGAGAGAGAGAGAGAGAGAGAGAGAGGAAAAACGAAAATGAGGATTGGAAAAAGAGCACCTAATATTTAATATAGTGATATTTATTTATGACATATGAATTTTTACACAGAAGATTATCAGATTTTTGGAATTTTCTTTTCTTAGTAATATAATTATATGCTTTTTTGTAAACTTTTTTTTACTTTAACCGGTTTCGCTTAGCTTTTCAAAATGTTTTTAACTGTTTCTGTTTCCACGTGTTGATACTTATCAAAAAAATGAAAATCAAGGGGCGTAACTGGCTATAAATGTCGTTTATTGTAAGGGAAAAATGGTGGAATCTATTTATGCAATGAATTAATTATGGGTTTGAACGTGTTGATGAAAAATGTTTCCCTATTATTCCGCCTTTGTCAGTGGTTCTAAACACACTGGTAGTCTGGGAAGACACCAAGATTTGACAGATTTTGTCCTCCGCATTCTTTTATATGCTCGCTAAGGGGTATTCTCCTGGGGTGAGGTGGGTCCCTAATTTGCTGGAGTGACTGGCCGATTTGTCCAATGTAATGTTTGTGGCAACCTTTTCATGTATTTATGTATATTAAATTCTCTGAGACGCACGAGAAATCATGTTGAATTTTTAATTTTCAACCTTCTTTGAACTGAAATTCATGGCCCTCTAATAGGTAATTGCATACCCCGAAAAGTGGTCGGTTGCATTTTTTCACCCGAAGGTCTTGAGTTGTGTTCTGCAGTTTAGTACGGGTCAGTATCTTTTTTAGTGATTTAGGTTGTCGTTTATTTTTTATGATTGGATATTTCTGTAATAGGCTTTTTATTTTTATTTTTTATCCTTTCGTAGAATTGGTAGATTTAGTTGTATGTTTGTGTAGATTTCTGTGTTCTTTGGGTTGAAAGTTGAGATATAAAGGATGCCATTTTTTTCTTCCTGTTTTCCTTTTGTGTGTGGATGTTAATTTGTTTTGCTTTTTCAATAATATTGTCGACCAAATTTTGTCAGTATTTTCTCTTAATAATTATTTTTCATCTCGTCTAATCTGTGGTGTCTTATGGTTGTGTTTGAGACTACTGTATATATCTACTTGGTTATGTTGAGTTGGATTTTGGTACGAGCGTGTTTCGGGAGAGAAGATGTAAAAAGAAGATATTGTCGAGAGTCAATCGGTTTAAAGTATATCTCGGTTCTAGTTCAGTGTGTGCTTTTGCTATTAATACGTCTAAAAAGGGATTTTATTCTTGCTCTACTTCATAGTGAATTGAATGCTAGGATTTATATTATTAATGCATTTTTGGAAAGTCTTCAGTTTATCCAGACTTTTATTCCAGGGGGATAGCGTCTCGGATTGTGGAATCAGAGGGCCGAGTTCGAATTCAAGTCGAATCCATTACATTCACGTACTTGTATACACTTGAGAAAAGTTTTAATCCTCTTCTTCTCCCTCCAATTATGGGTAAATAGCAAGACAGACTGGGTGCTATAGGCTTGGATGGCAACTGGTTTAGGAGAAGGGAAATTCTGAATTCAAAACCTGCAGAGGGTTGTTTGGGGACCTTGTGGCACGTAATGCACCAAGTCTCTGTATTCGGCCCTTCAAAAAGTCTGGTTGGTTCAGCACAAACTTTCACCACTATAATCAAATTATATTTGCTGGTATCTGGCTGTGGGTTCCTAGGAACAGAGCTGCTTGACCCTCACATGTCGAATACACCATATATATATGCTTTCTCTCTCTCTCTCTCTCTCTCTCTCTATATATATATATATATATATATATATATATATACATATATATATATATACATATGTATGTATATATATAAATGTATATGTATATATGTATATATATATACACACACACACACACATATATATATATATATATATATATAGAGAGAGAGAGAGAGAGAGAGACAGACCGAGAGAGAGAAATTGAAATTATGAGAGAGCGGAAGATTATTTTACACTCTCCAACCCCTTTTCAAAATGGCAAATGTTCAGAGGAGCTATTCATTCTTCAGCCGCCCAGAATAAGAAAGTAGAGAGCCGAATTGAAATTCCAGTCTAGTTCGTTACATTCACTTCCACGCAAATACCCTTTGGAAAGGTATGAATCAGTCTTTTCCCGCTATGGGTAAAATAGTAGGACTTGTGCCTGGAAATATCATTGTTATCGCCAACAAAGTTTTTAATGCAATATTCACTCTCACAAAAAATTAATTATTCTTGCACATCCAAAATACACTTCGGCTTTAAATGGCTGATAAGCTTGCAAAAAAATCAGTTAACTAAACAATCGGCCGAGGACAGAAATCCTAAGCTCTTGAAGTCTCGGGTTACCCGTTACAGATCGTCGTAATACGTACATTTTTCTGTCTTCTTCTACATCCTCCCAACAACCTTGTGTAGATATTGACCCTTGTATTGATTGAATAATAGGTTTAGAAAATGAATAAGTTCAATTAATGCATATGTGATCTGATAGATCATTAGTCCTTTGTACAGAATTCGAACCTCGGTCGATATAATCAATAAAACTCTTTTGTCTATATCCAACATCATTCTCATGAAACCACTGGATTTAAAATCTTCAAAGTATATCCACGTTTTAAGGTTATAATATGAAAACAAAAACATTTGGAAAGACAATGTTGCATAGTTGAGAGTATTTTTCTGAGACAAACCAAGCTTGGTAATAAGCAAAAATGTATATCGGTGGAGTAATTGATAGCGGTTCGGATTGCGAAATAGGAGAGCTGAGTTCGAATTCCAGTCGAGTTTACTGCATTCACTTGCGTGTTAATACCCTTGGGAAGAATATAATAAATAACAGTCATTTTGCAGGGACTATTAACCAGACATTTTTTCTTATTACTATAAACTTTATTTTTAGTTGGTTGGTATCCCTGAAATTTTATTCCTAAATAACGAAATTAATAACAAATAGTCTAGATTAAGAAGTCTTATTAAAGATAACAAAGTGAACTTCCGGAAATAGAGTTGAACCTCTGTCCTGTTTTTTTTTCGTCGGGTTGAGACTTTACTATTGATGTTATTTGGCGCCAAACCCGTTCAGAAATATTTAAACTGTCAGCTGTATACAATCGCTTCCCAAAGAAAAAGCTCTGATCTAATAAAGCCTGAGTGTTTTGGAATATATCGCCCTTCACTGTAGACAAGCGCCACAGAATCACAAACAAAAACTGTACAAATAACAGTAACCACATCTCTTGTATATTCCACACTACTTCAAAATAGTTTAGGAAGGAAACCATTTCCTGTGCTGATAAAAGCGATAAATTTCATTGGGCATTAGAAACCTATTTTTTCTCTGAAAAATGTTTTACTGAAAGATTTTATAAATATTACCCGACAGCAACAATGACAGCTAGGAAATTGAAGGATAAATATTTCCTTCTGGAGAAACAGTTAATATTAATATTACCATCAACATTCTGTAGGTGCAAATCTCGTAGTTCGACCTTCATTTAAATCGGCCAACGTTTTGTTTCTGTCTATATTTCTTAGATAAGGTTTTATGTACACTATTTACATTATTCGGAATACGCTCCAGCCTTTTTCAGGTGATTAGAATGTCGAACTGAACCCTATATTTCGCTCGTTAGGGTAGACTGTTCTTGTTCCACGTGCCATGTCTAATGGATGTTAATTATCAGTTATCTCTTGTTAATTCCCCACTCCAAGTTCTCCGCTACCTTAACCAGGTATTGAACTCACACTGTTTGGATCCTGTCACTGGATCTAACCAACGCCTTTATCCATGTGCGAAATAAAGGAGTCAGTTCGACATTCCAACAACCTGATGAAAGCCTTAGCGTATAACGGCCGAAACGTTGTGATAAATATGGCAACAAAGAGGAAGACAATAGTCTGAATAATGTAAAAGTAAAGAAAAAAAAAGTATGAGGTGACCGTTGTGTCTATAAGTACAGCAACACTATGAATGCAAAGAAGCTGGAGGAATTAGTTATGCAAATAAGAAATAAGGAACTGGAGACAACAGCGAATTTTAATTCGCTGAGATGAAAAGTGCTTTTGATTCAGTTAGCATAGGAAGGTTATGTTATACTTAATTTTTTTAGTAGTCTTGAATGGAACAAAGATCACAAATGAAATATCTGTTTTTCTCTTTGTCTTTATCCGCATATACCTAAAATGAAGCCATGACAAAGCGTAAGTTGCAAAGAATATTTTGAGCGCATATGTTTAGCTGCATTTGTGCAAGTGTCAAATGAGCTCGTAAAATATTTTTTCATTCCCAACCAGAAGAACTGTCCTTCTAGTAAAAAATATACACAAGAACTATAGGCAAGCGCAAAAAAATAAACAAAATCCGATTACACTATACTCAAAAGCAAGTAACTGTTGCAAATGGCTGACACTGGTATTTGCTGAAGAAATACAGGATATGACGTGAGCAGGCTGACAAATATGGCCGCTGGACAGGTTTTCACATATTTGTGTACAGCCGTTTTTATCATCAAAAATAGCAACAACAGAAAAAAAAAGTTCAGATAAAAACTATAATGTGAAAAAGGAAATTGGAATTCGCTGAAACAAATAAAGAAAAGAAAAAGACGAAAATTAAAAAAAAGAAAGAAGGAAAGAGAAAAAATATGAGTTTGGGGGAAACTATGAATAATTCAACCAATGTCGTCAAATAATGTCTGCGTATGACAAGAATATTCTGTAAACAATAAATAAATTTCTTCTGACACAATAAGAATAGATGAATTGCCTCATTATAGTAAAAAAACATGAAATATTAATGAATTTATAAAATTGGGGTTTCATCTCACAGGATTAAATATAAAAAAATAACACATTTTTTTTCCGATGTTTATCTTTTTAAAACTATTTTTGATGGACAAAAATTTTGAAAAATGTCTGTTTCTAACGTTTGGTATGAAAATACTTTTAAAGCGAATCGACAGAAATAATCCACAAAAGATGGCATTGAAGTGAATAAAGAATAAAGCAAAAAAATAAATAAATAAAATTCAAGACATAATTCAGAGTGATTAAAAAAGTAGGGATTCTTCTCAAACACGTGCAGCTAATAAAGAGATGTTTATCGTAATGAGAAATAATATCACATAAAATATAAACTAATTATTATTCTTTTAGAAATACACACATACGCATGTATATTTCGTTTTGAACAATAAAAAATAAATAAAATATTAAAATTTTCAGACACACTGGGTTGTACATTAATTCTTTTTATTTTATTAGTTCAGTTAGGTTCCTCGACTAGTTTCGGCCAGCATGGCCATCATCAGTCGAAAAAAGTTCCTGCTTGTTAGTAGCAGTGAACTACAGGAGTGAATGACTGTTTCTGAAAGAAAAGTGAAGCTTATCTCTATTTTTCATTTTTTTTTTCTTTAATTTTGGTCAGTGTTTGTGTTGGTCAGACGGCCTCTTTCAAGATATTTTAAGATAGAGCATGGAAGAGTCCTGAATTTAAGAATTACCTCCTTCGTAATATATATATATATATATATATATATATATATATATATATATAGGTTGCTGTTTGATAAAAGTGATTCACCTGTTTTTTTTTTTACTAAAAGTTCTCTTCTTCGATGAAATGAAAGTTGAGCTAAATTTAAAGGATAAGCGATCTAAAGTCCGAAGAAGAAGAAGCTTTGAAAGCTCTTTGAATTTAGCAGTAAGTACTGTCAAGCATCCGATCAGTATAATGCTCTGGGGATGCTTTTCTTTTCATAGAACTGGTTTCTTAAAACCTATTGAAAAGACCCTCAGGAGCGAGCAGTACAAGAGAATTTTAGAGTCTTGTCTGCACCCTTCTGCTGAAAGGGTGCAAATCGACACCACCAAGATCATTTTTATGCAGGATAATGCTCCCTGTCACAAATCAAAATTGATGAAGGAATACTTTGATGAGAAGCAGGTGAGTGTTATGATATGGCCGCCCCAATCTCCTGACTTCAACTCCATAGAAAACTTAAGGAGCATTATAAAGAACAGGCCCTCGAGAAGGTAGATGAGCAACAAAGAGGATTTGATTGTGAATTTCATATCTGAATGGAATTCAATGCTTGGAGATGAGCTTTGCCAGAACCTAATCAAGTCAATGCCAAAAAGGGGTTGAACGGTTTATTCAAAATAAAGGAGATCCCATAGATTATTAAATATTTCAAACAATATTGCCTATTATAAATAAATTATACCTCTATTATTCTTTATTTAAAGCTGTTCAGTTATGTTTCTATTGATTACTAGTTGTAGGAAATAAGTTAGTCACTTTTTCCCCTAAATCTCATTTATATCCAAAATTATAATTATCAATAGAATATCTTAGGGCGAGTAAAATTTTATTAGGTGATCGGGAAGGGATCTTTATATTAGTAAGATTAAAAATTAGTTTGACCCCCAAAACAATAGGCGAAAAAAACTTTAATTAAAAAAAAGTCAGGTATGTCACTTTTATCGAACAGCACTATATATATATATATATATATATATATATATATATATATATATATATATATATATATATATATATATATATATAGAGAGAGAGAGAGAGAGAGAGAGAGAGAGAGAGAAAGAAACACCTCGCAGCGGTGTAATGATTAGCAAGCTTGTCTCGCTAGAACAATTACGACTGAGTAGTAAGTTCGATCCGCACTGGGCGCCCCATAATTTCGGCCTTGTACCTCATCTAATATACGTTTGGAAAATCACTATATATGTGCGTCTGTGTTTGTGTGTGCCTGTGTGTATTAATCATATCACCACAAGTAAGACAGAAAAGCCCCTGAGATGCAGAGGGTTACTGAGTGTGAAAGATTGTAAGAAAAATAAAACATTATTAAGGAACAATAAAAGATCAATAAAAGAAAATAATGCAAGAGAATAGGAGAAAACGATTGACATTGCATTAACATTTTTGAAGATCAAATTTGACTGGAAACCAAAAAGCCACATGAGAGTTCCACAATCGATAAGCTCTTAGTATAGAACTTGCGGTTACATCTAGCCATTACCACTGTCAAATGGCGCAATCTTGCCGCCAATCTAGTACTACGCTTAAATTCAGAGTCTATCAGAACAATTACCATGAAAGTATTCATAGAAAATACACATTGGTAGTTGTTTTTGTCTTTTTAATCATTTCACCAATAAAGCCGCTAAGATACAAGATTTTAGTGAATTTGATACAATAAGAAAAAAGAAAAATATTATTAAGGTGTGAGAACAATAGAAAAAGGATTAAAAGATGACAATGATAAGGAATGGCATGGCATTTATCTTTTTAAGATCAAAATTGGCTGAAAAGCAATAACCGGAAGATATTTCCACAAGCGAGAGGTTCGAGAAAAAAATGTTACACCCGAACATACGGTTACATCTATCCAACTCAACTGTAACATGATAAGACCTTGCCGCTAAACTAATATTCCGCTTAAATTCATGAAGTGTACGTATCATCTGGTTTAACAGGTGAAAAGATAAAGCTTTATTCTTGGTTATTTTTCTCGGGATATGGACTCTTCCAACCGGTGATCTCTGCTTTACATACCATGTAAACCCCTTTGAGCAGACATATTAGAGAACTCCCCCAAATTATCTACTTCCAACAAACACAATGATAGACAAACATTAATATATACCCACGCAACGGCACCAGGACTAGAAAAAAATCTTCTCTGTCGCTAATTCCAGAGAAAATGTTCAGACTATCTCTATTGTTTGGTGACACCTAATAAGAGCTGAGTAACTACATTCACAGGGTTGAATCAACACATTTTCCCTACATATTCCCACGTTCCAAAGCGTCCTCGTATATATCCATGAGTGAGCGTGTGTTTTCATGTGAATGTTTTTTTGACGACCAACGAAAGGGTATTGTTTTAAGTTGATTTAAGGAATTTTTTCTACCATACGAATAATTTTTCTTTGGAGAATTTCAATAGAGAAATTGTTCAACATCTTGGCTGAAACTCGGCGAGGCATGAACATTTAGCACACAAAAGATAAAGAAACACCATGCATAGAAAATACCAAACATTGCCCCAAAAAAAAAACGCACTGACAAACTCACGCATACACTCGCTCTCTCTCTCTCTCTCATCTCATTTATAATGAAAGACGAATGTTCTTAGAAGACTTTACATAATATAATTTCCACCAAATACACTCGATACACACACACACATATATATATATATACATACATATATATATATATATATATATATATATATATATATATATATATATATATATATATATATATATATATATATGTATATATATATATATAATATCTAATGCTCTAGAGTGAGCGGCTTGGTGATAGTAGTCCTATGGTTAGAGATAATCTCAGTAGAGTTCCACCCCTGAATATATGAGCGAGGGGCGCTATATTGAGTCTGATTTGCTCTCTCTTCGTCACCGAGGCCCGTTGGAACAGTTGGTATGTTGTTTGCTTGACAACCAATCTGTCAGGGGTTTCAATTCTCGGTAGTGGGTGCGCACTGCTGATGAGTCCCAAATATATAACGAAACGGCCGTCCAGTGCTTTCTGCATTCTGTTGAGGTTTCAGACTCGATGAATTACTTAAATGTAATTATCAAATCCTCATAATAATTTATATATATATATATATATATATATATATATATATATATATATATATATATATATATATATATATATATATATATATATATATATATATATATTATGTCATTCGCAGACAATACTGTTTCGCTGTATCACAGCTCTTCAGTGCGACTAGACGTACGAATTCGTCAAGCCCATATTGAAACCCAACCAATCAGTCAGAGTTTTTACCACTGAGCTATCTTCATTCGACAGAGAGAAACAACTAAATCTAGCGTATTGTTTTTAAACCGATGCCACTCAGCCGGAGTGCTCCAGTTTATTTTACTGAAAAGCTTTGCATTAACGCAGGTGGCTGTTGTTTTTAGAATTACCTTATCACTCAACAGTGCTGAATTAAAATATATTTTCAAGAGCTAAATTATGTCATCACAGCTCCTCAGTAGAACTAGACATACGAATACCTCAGGCCAGGATCGAAACCCAACTAATCAGTCAGAGTTTTTACCACTGATCTATCTTCATTCGACATTTCCACGTAGATGTATTCACTCAATGACTAGACAATGCAAAATATTTGTCGACTAAGAAGGAATTAATTGCTAATAAACTTCAATGATGAAACTTTTGACCAGATCTTGGCAAA
Organism: Acanthosepion esculentum; assembly: GCA_964036315.1. NCBI lineage: Eukaryota > Metazoa > Mollusca > Cephalopoda > Sepiida > Sepiidae > Acanthosepion > Acanthosepion esculentum. The sequence continues at coordinate 7,505,570 of OZ038489.1, forward strand.
CCTTTCGGCCGAAAACTTTCCCGTAATACATACATATCTATCTATCTATCTATCTATCTATCTATCTATCTATCTATCTATCTATCTCAGTTTGTTCATATCTCTCTCTCTCTATCTATCTATCTATAATAAATATAAAAATGAATATTGAAGTTAAATCCAGAGTGAACAGTCTGTTTCATGTTTATACGCAATCTTCAGGCCAAATAGTTTACATTTACATACGATCTATCCCTTAAAATGGTATTTTATAATATATATATATATATATATATATATATATATATATATATATATATATATATATATATATATACACGTATTTTGCTAAAATCAGAAAATGCCACGTTATTTTTGTATTTTTTACTTTTCTATTCCAAATATTTTTCCTTGGTTTCCGGTGGACAAATGAATAGAAATTGTCTGATGTCTGATTAATTTTCGTTTTTAAAAAGCCATTATCAAAAAAAAGCTTTTTTATAATATTGCAAATATAAGGCGATTTCCTAAACGTAGCACCATTGTGAAACAGGAAATAACTGATAACTGACATCCATTCAACATGGCACGTGGAATGAGAACAGTATACCCCAGTGAGCGAAATAAAGGGTTCAGTTTGACATTCCAACCACCTGAAGAAAGCCGGATCGTACAACGGCCGAAACGTTGTAATAAATATGGCGACAAAGATGAGGTCAATAGTCCAAATAATGTAAATATTATTATTCCGATCTGAAATTCCACAAGAGGAATTTTTAATTTATGCTGTAAAATATATATATATGCTCTGTTATAATAAATACATTGAGCCCTCTGTGGATCAATTTTGATACTGATATTACTAGGATCCACCTGAAATATATATCAATGGATCTATTACCTATATATATATATATATATATATATATATATTAGCATCAAGGGCCCGGCGTTGCACGTGCCTGATTAAAAAATCGTACGACAATCGCTATCACTTGACTTAAAACATTTTTGCCTTTAAAGGAGTGCCCCTTGCCGTGCTGATGTTGCTACATGCCTTACTTCTTGCGTATCTCACACTGCGAATATTTTCTAAGCTCTATACTAAACATTAAATCTGTTACGACAAAAGAACTAAACAAAATGAACACAAAACGGTCAGCTTTAAAAAAGGACTCGTAACTGGAAAAAACGAATGAAAAAAGAATGTTAACAACAACTATTTTTTCACACCCAACCCATTTCTGCGGAATCAGAATCAACGTGGAGTTTAAGCAAGCGAATGAGACAACTGGAGTAAAGTACCATGCAGATTTAAATTTTTCCCACTTGTGATGAACGCAGCTATCGATTATTTTGCATGCTAGCATGCTACTTAATATTCGTGCCAGTCAGATGTTGACTCTCACGCTGGCCAATAGAATCTTTGTGCCTATTCGTGGCAGCCAGCAATAGGCTCTGACTCTGGCCAGTAGAAAATGGAAGCAAACTACATGAAAACTGCCGTAGAAGCATGAAAAAAAATCGATTATTTCCACTATCGATGGGAGTTGAGAAATGCAATGTCGGTTTTGGCCTTCACGCTAACTTGGATCATGTGCATGTAAATTGCGGCCGTGCATTCGTTACACACACACATGCACATCCTGCCTTATATATATATATATATATATATATATATATATATATATATATATATATCCACAATCCTTTCTCACCTGCCAATGAACTTAATTAAGAAAGAAATATTAATATCATAGAAAATATAGAGTGGATATGACGTATCACCATTGAGCTTCTAACTCCGTATCGTGATCCACCCACACGTAGAGACACACATATACACAAACATGTACGTATATATGTAAGCATGTATGTATGTAATTGCGCGTGGCCGAGTGTATGTATGTATGGGAGCGTGACCGAGTGATTAGAACGTTCACTTTCTGACCATGAGACCCGGGTTCGAATCTCACCACAGTTGATTTGCCAGGAAGGAAACTTGCTGACGTTATCTGTCTGGACGGGGACGATCCCAGCGGCACCTTCCGAAAGTGCCTGAAAACCATAACACGGATTGACCCAAGCCTTGTGTGTGGAATTGAGTAGACGGTACAGTTGGGGGCCATCGATTTCTGTGGTAACGCGAAGTAACAAGCCATCGTGACCCAGGGTTTGGCTTTGTTCAGATTGTTGATCACTCTATTTTACACGCTCTCTCCCAGAAATTGTCAGGTCTGCTCAGTGTAGTTGCAGTATCAACCACAGGTGGGCTCTATGGGTGTTGAACAAACACAGAAGCACGATCGTCTGCAATAGAGATTGGCTAGCCGTTATAGCAGGCGGGTATCCTCGAATACGACTGACCATCTATTATGTATTTATGTATATATGTATATATATATATATATGTGTGTATGAATGGATGGATGGAAAACAAAAACAAATATTTCGTTTCTTTTATCGTGTTTCCATTGTTTCTCTGTCGTCTGCCTCTATTCATTCTTAATCCTATTGCCGCCGCCATTTTATTGACGTCATGTTTTAAGCGCCTTTAATTAGTGCACTCTTTTTATGTAAATGCAATTGTGGACTTTGGACAGATGAAGCGCTAGTCAATGGGTTGGTCATTCAGTGGCGCTATCACTTAATTCACAATGTCACCATTATCAATGGCCGTCACTGCCGCCCTCATCTTTCAACATCCGATGGGCTGGCAACAGAGTTGAAGAGAGCGGGACACGGCAAGAGAAAGGATTGATTCCCTTGTCAATTCAAACAAATACGTTGCGTCAGAAACAAAATTAACTCTTCTTCACTCGTTCCTCATCGTTATCACTTTCTTTCTTTTTAATTTTACTATTTTTTTATTGTCTTTCTTTCTTTTTCTTTCATTCTTTATATTTATTTCTTTGTCTTTCATTCTTTATATTTCTTTCTTTTTCTTTCATTCTTTATATTTCTTTCTCTTTCATTCTTTATATTTCTTTCTTTTTCATTCTTTATATTTCTTTCTTTCTTTCTCTCACTTTCATTCTTTTAAATTTCTTTCTTTTTCTTTCATTCTTTATATTTCTTTTTTTTCTTTCATTCTTTATATTTTTCTCTTTCATTCTTTATATTTATTTCTTTCTTTCTCTCACTTTCATTCTTTATATTTCTTTCTTTTCTTTCATTCTTTATATTTATTTATTTCTCTTTCATTCTTAATATTTCTTTCTTTCTTTCTCTTTCATTCTTAATATTTCTTTCTTTCTCTTTCATTCTTAATATTTCTTTCTTTCTCTTTCATTCTTTGTATTTCTTTCTTTCTCTTTCATTCTTTATATTTCTTTCTTTGTCTTTCATTCTTTATATTTCTTTTTTTCTTTCATTCTTTATATTTCTTTCTTTCTTTCTCTCACTTTCATTCTTTATATTTCTTTCTTTTTCTTTCATTCTTTATATTTCTTTTTTTTTCTTTCATTCTTTATATTTTTTCTTTTTCTTTCATTCTTTATATTTTTCTCCTTCATTCTTTATATTTATTTCTTTCTTTCTCTCACTTTCATTCTTTATATTTCTTTCTTTTCTTTCATTCTTTATATTTATTTATTTCTCTTTCATTCTTAATATTTCTTTCTTTCTTTCTCTTTCATTCTTAATATTTCTTTCTTTCTCTTTCATTCTTAATATTTCTTTCTTTCTCTTTCATTCTTTGTATTTCTTTCTTTCTCTTTCATTCTTTATATTTCTTTCTTTGTCTTTCATTCTTTATATTTCTTTTTTTCTTTCATTCTTTATATTTATTTATGTCTCTTTCATTCTTTATATTACTTTCTTTCTTTCTCTTTCCTTCTTTATATTTCTTTCTTTCTTTCTTTCTCTCTCTTTCATTCTTTATATTTCTTTCTTTGTCTTTCATTCTTTATATTTCTTTCTTTTTTCTTTCATTCTTTATATTTATTTATTTCTCTTTCATTCTTTATATTTTTCTTTCTCTTTCATTCTTTATATTTCTTTGATTCTTTTTCTTTCATTATTTCTTTATTTCCGATATTCCTTTTGGTTTAGTTTTTACTTTCTTTTATTTCAAATCTTATATTATTTCTTTCTTCCTTTTTTTTCTTTTCTCTTTCTTTCTATTTTTTTTTCCATTTCATTCATTTTCTTTCTTTCTTTTTATTCTTCCTCTTTTTTAGGGACTACGCTTTTCCTATTTCTTTCTCATTTATCCCTTATATTTTTATTTCTATCGTTCTTCCTTTTTGGCCTTCATTCTTTTCTTTTTCTTCTTCCATTTCTCATTGACTTTTCTTTCCTACTTACATCCGTTTTTCTTTACAAATTTATTTATTTCTTCTTCATCTTCTTCGCTTCTTCCTTCCTCATTACTTCATTTTCACCTTCTTTTCTTTTTCATCGTCCAGTTCAAATTCGTTCTCTTTTTTTACGCAGTCTTCCTTTCACCGATCTTTTCTGATGTCATTCTTATTTTAATTCTCATGTCAACTTTCTGTTTTGGTTACCGTACGATCATGAAAGTTAAGCAACGTCACTACCTAGATGAGTAACTGTTTCGGAAAACCACTTGCTTGAATGTGCGTGCGGTGTAATGGATAACGGCTCGGAATTATTAATTGGAGAGCCGAGTTCAGATTTCGGTTGGATCCGTTAGATTCATTTACGCCCCCAAGAGAATTTACTTTATTTATTTAAAGCCAGAAAATATTATTAGATTGTAAGAATTGTTTTTAAGATAATAATGGTTTTTACAAATTCAAATTTCCACTAATTAACCCATAGCGAGGGGAGAAGTGATATTAAATAATATGCAAAGTGTTGATAAGCCGTAAAAATGAAACAATCAATCAATTGTTGCCTTTGTCAGATTAATTTTATACCGACACTACAACCATCAACATATCATACATAATTCTCCTCAGTGCCTTTGTTTTTTCTTTCATTATTTGGTATGTTATTCTTCATCTTTACTCATTTGCCTTTATTTTTTCTTCATCTTCTTGGAGAATAAAAACGGTATTTCCCCATGTATAATACGCATTGATCAATAATACTCACCCCTAAGCTTTTGATGAAAGTGACTGAAAATACTTACAAATGTAAAATAAAATAAGAATTATCATAAAACTTAATTAGAATAATATTGATCTATGTTTAAAACCATTTTTAAATAAAAATAGGAAACGCTGGCCGTAATGAAATTGGACAGGTGCAATTTATAGGGTTTGTTTACCAAACAAAGGGTGCGAATTATGCGTGAGTAGAAACATTTATTTGACATTTGCTATTTTCTATAGCCATAACAATAAAGTCAGGTTTACGTCAATGATATGTTCAGTCTTATTATTATCAATATTATTACCATTATTACCATAATTATCATTAATATCATCGACTTTATTGTTATGGATATAGAAAATAGCAAGTGTCAAATTAGTGGGCTTACTGTTCTACATGATAGAAGATTGGACTCTTTTGAACAGGAAAGTTTTAAAAATGCCAGATTTTGACCAAAGAACTGAAGAAGCTATGGAACAAGATTGTTGAATTAATCTCTGTAGTGACACAGGCTCTTGAAACACCGCCTGGAAAATTAAAGAGGCCCTTGGGGAGAATTAGAGGTACTAGACATTTGGCATGGACGCCCTTAGATCCTGGGTTAACCTGTGTTAACACTACATTTGCCGGTACCGTCTCTGTTAACTAGTTTTTGGTCGTTGGCCGTTTCGATTCACACCATCTATGTCTATGTCGTGTTCTTTCGTCTCAGTGCAGCGAAAACCGAATGTCGTCAGTAATTCGGAGCGCTGGTTCGGGCCACGGCGAAGCTGTATTATGAAATAAATAAAAATGTTCTCGCAGACGAAATAAAAAACGAAAGATTAGTCTGGTTGTGTTTAAATTTGTTTATGTTGTTCTTGGTAAAAAAATCAACCCTTACCATTTTAAAATTTATTTAGTGACACTATGCTCTTTTAAATCTTGGAACGGGGTTCAAAGCCAGGTCACGCGAGGTTTGGTAGCAGCTCGTCTGCCCTTCGGGTATTTCTGTAACTCTCTGCCTGTGTCACCTACGCGGTCTACTTATATTGATTCCGGCCCAAGATTGGCGGGGGTTCAACTGGTTTGGGATTTCGGTAATTCCCTAATTTTCGGATTTAGTTGCACATATTGCCCCGCCTTTATAATTCATATTTTATCTTATTTATGCCTCGCACCATTACTTCCAAAATATGCGGAGGTACATTTTCAGCTTTCCTTCTCCTCTGTCGGTATTCCATCTGAGACCATTTCCAAAGGGTGGGTTAGACTGTCATTTTGACAGTTCTAATTTTACCCGAGTAAGCGAAGGGGTGGTCTCATTTTAATCTTTGAGTTACCATAACAAATATTATTTGCAAGCCTTTGGTCTGGTTTGTTCTAATGCACCCACATCCAATTTCCACAGCACTCGGGTTATCATGCAGACAACCCTTACATGTTGTTTCCCATTTCAATTTCACTTTCGGTTGACAGATTAAGTCTGCTCTTCCGCTTTGTTTATAGTACCACAGTTATATTTTAGATGTCCCTTTGGCCTGGTCTGCCAATCGTATCATTCTTTTCTGTTGACAGCCATAAAACAAATATTATTTCCCAATTCTCTTATTTTAATTTCGACGGTTAGAAAATAACCCGGAATATGCTGTAGAGATTTCAGCTCACATTTCTATATTAACCCCTTTAATTCCACCAGTGTCACATGGTGTCAGAGACACTCAGATAACTGTCATCATTCAATCTGAAAGTTCTTGAATTCCGAGGAGTCTTTTTGACACCCTGCATCGAAAAAAGAATTTCCACTGACGACATCACTGTGCAACACT
>OZ038489.1:7519917-7557417 GCA_964036315.1 Acanthosepion esculentum
TGTTTTACGCAGAAAGTTCTTTCCACTAATGCGAATCTCAGTACTGCATATGACAGAAGGTCAGTAACAAATTTTGTTTACAACACTGACAAAACTAAATTTTATTTTTACGTGCATATTATTCGAAAATCGGAAAAATACAGTGACAAATTAACTGACTGTCCAAATAACTTATTCGGATGAATTCTTGCTATCTAAATTAGCTTCATATATACTCGCTTAGGAGGCTATGCAACTTATTCGGATTAATTCCTGCTATTTAAATTAGCTTCATATAGTGATTTTGCAAGCGTAGCTTAGATGTGGCACAAGGCCGAAAGTAGAGGGTACAGAGTGAGGATCTAACTCACTGCTCAGTCGTAATTATTCCAGCTAGACAATCTTGCTAACCATTACATCGCCACGAGGTGCCCAATTAGCTTGATATATACTCATACTGGAGTAACTTCGACGTGAAGTAATTGTTAGCAAGCTTTTCGTGTTGGATCAATTACAACAGAGTAATGAGTTCGATCCTCACTAAGTGCTTTCTAATTTTGATATTGTGCCACATCTAATCTAAACTTATTAAATCACTGGCCATTCTACTTGATATACTCTCTTAGCAACAGGTTGCACACCATTTTGCTTTTCGATCCTGCTTAATTCTTCTTGAGATAGTTTCGACGATGTTCTGTAAGCCCTCTTCATTGATTTTGTTCTATGCTCTTATTTTAGTAGATTCATTTATATTGGTTGGTTACGCATTAAGAATTTGGAATCTCCCTTTGCATCACATCAAAAAGGTGTCCTATAGGATTAAGATCCGGTGATTGGCGACGCCACATTAACGCAGAAAACACATTTTGCTGAAATCCATGAAACAAGTTGTGATTATTTCTGGCTTGTGATATGGTGCCTTTCCCTGACGGAAATGCCTACCAGAAGATGGCGCGATTTAATGATAAACTGAGTCACGTTGTCAGACACAAAATCTAAGTAAACTACTGCTATGAAATATCATTTAACTCGTAGCAGGGTTTCCACTGTATTCCTAGAAAAATATTCCCCATGCCATAAAATTACCAGAAGTACCAGTTAATACAATGCAGAATGACTCCATACTTTCATATGGTTTTCACGGAATATGGGTTCTATCATGTAAATGTTGCAACAAAACTCAACACTCATTATACCAGGAAACGATTTTCCGATTGTATATTGTAATTTCTATGAGCCTTAGTGAATTGTTGGCTTCATTCTTATTTGACAGGAGTAGGGGTAATCATCTGCTTTTTGCAGCCCATCTGATTCCAGTGTGTGTTGCAGGTTCAGATATGATCACCTTCATAACTCCGTTGTAAAGAATAGTCATTTAAGCGACAACTCATAAGGGAACCTTCAACATCTACTGGCCGATCAGCCAGTGCTACCATCGGTTGAAATCTATAAAATCATGCAAGAATGTAGTTTGTGTTCGTTAACTGTTTCTTTCCAGCATCGATGGATGTTTCCTTCCTAATCTTTTGTTTGAAGTCATGTGGAACATCGGCATATTATGTTATTTTCTCTTTGACTTACACGTGATATCAATTTTATTTCTTGCTTTTATTGTGAAGTTATCTGTTATTTGGTAAAGCACTTTGTGATTATTTAGCGCCAGTCCACGAGTGTCCAAGAAATATGATACTCGCTTCAACCTAAATACTTCATCCTATCGAAGCCATTTTTAATCATTGATCTGTAAAATCGGGTTTGTGCAGCTGAATGGTTAGCTATTTCTGAATGGGTTTGGGGCCATGCATCACATCCAAATGAATGTCTCGATCGAACGAGGCTATTTAAGAACATGGCCCGAGTTTTTAAGCTAATCTTTTGGTTTGGGGACAATTTAAAGTGTTCGAAACTTCTAGCCTGGCTTCTTATGGTTGTCTCAGTTCAGAATTTCAGGTCAGATGAAAATAATTAAACCAAATTCACAATGACCCACTATTCAACAAGCATTGTGGCATCTCAATGCTGAACTATTTGGTTAATTACTTTAGTGATAGGAAATCGATCACAGTGATTCGGATCAATAGCTATAGCTTCATTGTATTTTTTTCTTTGCCGTAACCGTTCGAACCTTAAGCCTCATATAACGTATAACAGCTATTTACAGTTATATAAGAGTCAGATCATTCCGAAAACCGAGTACTGCCGCTCGGAGTCGCTCTGATTTAAACATACAATTACTTTCCCACAGACATACAACACGCTTACTACTATTCTAACGCCATTACCGTTCAGACAAACTACATTCCTTAGACCGTCCTGGATATGAGGATTAACTACACGCATGTCCAGTGTAAGACGATAAACTACATCCGTGTCCTGGGTAAGACGATAAACTACATCCGCGTCCTGGGTAAGACAATAAACTACATCCGTGTCCTGGGTAAGACGATAATCTACTTCCAACTGCAAGGCCTCTGACCAGGAGGTTTTGAAAAGCGTGGAACCACCTCTTAATTGCTGGTGTTCCCATCTCAACCCTGACCCAGCGTGGTAGCACCTGTTAGGGTCGCAAATATGGTCAATTGGTTAACCTCCACACAGAAATCAAAACACTATGAAAATGTAAAAATAAGTTTAAAATCAGAAATACGTTGTAAAAAATTATTATCATCAAAAATCTTTGAAGAAAAATTATTACCAGCAATACATTTTTGAAAAAATATATTACCAGTAATACATTTTTGAAAAGATATATTATAAGCAATCCATTTTTGAAGGAAAAAATATTACCAGCAATAAAATATGTCGGCATTAAATATCCCATTGTGGTTGATATGCCATAACACAAAACAAACCAAACCAATCCTTATTTCCTTCAGGAAAAATACATTAACAGGTGCTTCACAATGGCTGAGTAAATTCAATGTCAATTGATCCACCTATGGAAGCGACAAAATATGTCCCTACTGTGTCACATCTTAAAATGTAAAAAAAAAAATGAAATGTAGAGATTAATCGATAGCGACCGTTGGAAAGTGCTCCCGTGAACTATATTCCTTGGTTCCGCCAGATCTTACCTTCGCGGCTACGACCCGACATAAACACCCACATTCCCTCCGTATTCAATAGGTTTCAAGTAAAGTCGGTTGTCATGACGCTCCACAACTTCCTATCATTTTTATGTCTAAAGTATGTTTCTTCACTTGCTATTAACTCTCGTCCTCGGTTCTATCATACATTTACACCAACCAGTCAATAAACCGCCCGAAGTCTCCGTCTACCCATCTTGCATTCAATGTGCCTATGGGTGTCAAATTCTCCAAACACTTTCTTTTTTATTTATATTATTTAACTTGGAATATCACTTCTCCTAAATTGACGAGTAAGTAGTAATTATTCGGTTCATGTATTTTTCAGATAACTGATTCGATAAGAAAAAGGCTAGCCATTTTGAACGCGGTTTTTTTAAAAAGTTTTCATTCATTCAAAAGAGAAAAAACATCTTTAGTTTTATGATGCTTTATATTACGGATGTAGTTGAACAATTGGTACTGCAGTAAAAAATAAACATTTTTTAAAAATTTATTTTTCATATAACTATAGATCAGACATACCAGATTAGACTATATATATATATATATATATATATATATATATATATATATATATATAAAAAATAGGTGAGTCAAAATGGCTGAGTAAATTCAATATCAATGGATCCACCGATGAAAGCGAAAAAATATGTCCCTACTGTGTCACACCTTAAAATGTAAAAAAAAAATGAAATGTAGAGATTAATCGATATCGATCCATGGAAAGTGCTCCAATGAACTCCATTCCTTGGCTCCACCAGTTCTTACCTTTGCGGCTAGGACCCGGCATACTACGCCCATTGTAGTGAACCACCCTGATTCCCTTCCTATTTCATTGGCGAGATGTAAGTTTCACTCAAATAGCTTCTTCCTACAACACGATACGTTGTAGAAACGACTCCAATGTGGATACTTCACCGATATAAACCTGGGGACACTTCAACGTGGTTTAATGGTTAGCGAGCTTGTCTCACGAAATCAATTACGACTGAATAGTGAGGTCAATCGTCAGAGTACCCCACATTTTCGACCTTATTTTACATCTAAGCTGCACTTAGAAAATCATCACTAGAATCTTATCCTGTTAAATTCTAGGGCTAACCTTTATCTTACCCACATATCTTCATAAACTGTGTCTGTTACTAGTAATCTACCTCGAGTGGATCTTGAGCCTTGTATAGGGTGAAGAATATTGTAAAATATTGTTTATTTTAATTTTGTTACTGGACTACAAGGAATACTACGACAGTCTTCAGTTTTCGTACACCAGCGGTTCTCAGTTATAAAAAAATTATATTCTGGGAGAAATTTGAATTTTATCTGGTAATTGTAACCCTATATACAAAAAGATATATGTATATCCATTCATAATTAATTAGTGAACGACTCTTCCCTGCTATTATTTTTAGTCTCAGTGAATTTCTTTGACTTTTGGGGAAAGATAATGGAGTGACTTACGTGTTGTCTTCTCCACGTTTTGTATTGCTTCTCCTCACCCTAGACGGGCTGTCATCCAAAGATAGCGATCCTAATCTACAGTGCTATTTCCGATATAACTGGTGGAGAATTGATGGGTTCATGCCTCTCCTAAAGAAATATATGTGAACGTGAACACATGATACGATCTCCACACGGCACGTCGATTTGACGTTCCGCTCCGATAATTTGCTCTTTCCGCACGTCCAAACAAACATCGGTAAGAATGAAAGGGTTAGAATAACTAAAGATTTACATTTGACTTATTCGCTCAGTCTTGGAAGGGAAAAATGACGTCCAGAAACATGCAGAAAAGGGTGCATAAACGAAAGAACTTTTGAAAACTACCGGCATATATTTGTCTTCGTTAAATCATTATTTCCGGCCCAATGTTCCCAGTATATAGTCATCATTGTCAAGGTTAGTTTAGCAAAAACTTACTTACACCGGCTCACTTATTCTTGACTTTTATCTAGTAAATGGAAATAAACATTATCTCTAAACAAAATAAGATTACAACCTCAAGTTTAAACCCGTGGTTTCTTGCCAAAACCCTACTGGCAATATTTAGTTTACAACATCTTTCACAAGACATAAAGCAGTGGTTTGCAAGGAGGATGAATTCCCTTCTCAATTGTGGGGGGGGATTTTTCGGCTTAAGTGTGATTACAGATTGGAAGATTGAAACGGTTTGAATATCGATCTGTTTACAATTCCACAAATCATATGTTTGAATCTAATGTTCAGAAACGAATCGGCTGATATCCAGAATTCAAGTTAAAACGGTTAATTGCATAAGAAAGTTTGTGAAGCAGTATGCGAATCAATGGTTAACTTAATTAACCAATTTAACCATTATCCAAAATGGAATCATCTAAAGTGAAATAATTAAAGATAATATGGAATTTTAATATCTTGGAATTGTTTTAACAGAGAACCAAAAATATGACACCGAAATCCGAAGGTGCAAATTGATAGTTTTGGTGTTCCATGGCATAATCGTTGTAATCCACATTGGCGTAGATTTAACAAACCAATAGGGGAAAATGTATTGTAACTTATATTACCGTTAGATCCAAGCTATCAGTGAGAAGACACTGAATTGCATGCAGTCATGATGAAAACTTACACTTTCAAGGACACGCGTTGACTTGAACGTCTACCGGTACTCAATTTTACCCCAGAAGCTGCAGCGGAACTCGTATTATGAGAAATAATCTCTAACGATGTTGAAGAAAATGACCAGTTCCTTGTAACGCCTCAGAAGTCATCTGACTCTTTCTAACTTACGTTATGCTTGCAAGAAGCAGATAAGATCCTGTCGAATATTACAAACCTCACTTTCCAAACTTGATGCAGTTCCTCATACTTTACCCAGTTTTGTGGGGGAAGATATACGCTCCATCTCTTTCCTGCATGTGCAATATTCCAAGCCTATAACTACGTTGCCGCTATTTCCATGGCAAGACTTCAGATGAGCTCTGTTCATTATTCCACCATTTGATTTTTTTAGCTAGGTCAACAAAGTCGAATCATCCAATTTCATTCCGTAGTCCATTTTTAAGAAGGAAGATTGACTCAGATAGCTTCTTCCGAATAACTGCTGCCTTTTCAGACACACTCACGCGTAAATGCTTCCACGATGACTACAATGTCAACCTCTTCAAACCGAAGATCATGCGTTATTTCTCCTCCTTACCAACATAAATGTTCGTTTCCTACTTGAGGCTATTAAGATAATATGACACTAGGCCTCTATCTTAGTGAATCTTGAGGCTTCTGTTTGATGAGCATTAGTAACAAAAAAATGAAATATGTCTGGAAAGAAGAGTGAAAGCATAGTTGTTAGCAAAAAGAAGAGCCCAACATGCAAATTATATATTGGAGATACTGAATTTAAACAAGTTAGATATGTAGAAAGCGGAGTAAAAGGACTACCGAAATATGCCTTTCAAACGATAAGCAAAGTATTAAGAAACATTAAAATTTCGTTAGAAACAATGAAACGAGTACTGAACTGTAATGTACTATCAACCATTAGTAAATGCGGACAATTTCCTCACAGATGAAGAAAAGATTGGAATCAAAAGAAATGTGGTTCTACAGAAGGATGCTGAGAATACCATGACCCCAATATGTGAGCAACCATGAAAATCTATAAGGATATTTATATTTAACGTCAGGAAGAGACAGTTGATCTTTTTAGGAGGACTAATGAAGAAAGAGGGCTTGGAAAGTTTGATACTGACAAGACAGATTGAAGATAAAAGGGATAGAGAAGAGCAATGGACAATCTACCTGACCTGCTTAAGTAAATGGATGGCAGAGATGGGAGAGATGACAAAATGACAAATTATTAAAAGCTAAAAGGGATAGAAAATTGTGGATATCCATGATTGCCATGTTTTCACAGATTTAATACTTTTCAAATAATATAAACGTTAATTTTCTTGTATATTAAATTCAGTTCCGTCTGGATATATTAACTTTTCAGGGCACTAAACCATGTTTAATAGATGTCAGTTATCAGTTATTTCCTGTTAATTCACCTCTCCGAGTTCTCTACCGCCTCAACCAGGTATTGAACACACACTCTTTGGGTCCTGTCACTGGATCTAGCTAACGACTTTCTCCACTGTGCCATATGTCCTGGAACTAGAACAGTCTACCCCAGCGAGCGAAATGAAGGGTTCAGTTCGACATTCCAACAACCTGTAGAAGGCTTGGGCGTACAACAGCCGAGACGTTGTGATAAATATGGCAACAAAGATGAGAACAATAGTCCTAATAATGTAAATAGTGAAGACAATCTAGCTGAACATTAATACCATGGTGCTTACTGGTCTTATGTCAGATTAAGAAAAGATTTGTAAATGCATATACACTAAATAGATAGTTTCACCTATCGTGTGGTTCAAACTCCTACACAATTTTCTGAGAGGGGGTAGGTTTATCCATTGTTTCCGCTTTAGGACTTTTTTTCCTGTTTTTTCTAAAGTCAACATTAACTCAATATGCACTTCCAACCTCTTTACCTCAAAACTGAAATTGTATTTACTACGTTTTTAATTGTTTTCTCAAAGAGAAGTAAATGCGTTCGCCTACCCCCCGATTCACAAAATTTTCCCTGTTTTTTTGAATGGGAGTAGAGGTTCATCCATTACTTCCTGTTTAGTATTTGATTTCCGCTTCTTTCTAAAAGCAACTCTAACGTCTCTGCTTAAAACTTTATTTTTTATTTAGTATTTGGTTATATATGTTTTACTCAATACGTATAGAAAGGTCTGCCTATCGTCCGGTTCGCACACCTCCCCAGTTTTTTTAAATAGTAGTAAAGGTTAATCCCTTGTTTCCTGTTTGGTATTGGGTTTTCTGTTATCACTAAATTCTTTTCCTTCTTTTTCGTTTCCTGTGGTTGTTTACGTCTTCGTTTCATTATCAACTTGCTTTGGGTGATGGCACTTATTCTATAACCCTCTACCTCGAGTGGTTCTTCGTCCTTGTACAGATCGATCATCAATGTAAAATATATATAGATATTAGAAGTATTGTATGTGATGGACTTATATTGATATATAGACCTATTTAGGCAGTCACACACAAAAAGCCACTCAAACGTACACAGGGGCACATAAATAATTTTTCTAATTTAAGTAAATATGTTATATTCTATATATGCAGACGCATATATAATTCAGCATCCATTTACCCTTCGTTGCGCATGCGCAATAACCAGCTTAATTGGTTATGCAGATAAATCTCAATAAACTAAAGAAAAACAAATGTATAATTTGAACTTTGAAGAAAGAGTTTATCTTCCCTGACATGAGCAAAGTTAGTTTGTACGTTCCTCGGTGTATTCATAAGGTTTTGGATGGGTTCAATAATTCATAGCGAGGCCTTAAATTGCAAAATTAAAAGAAAAATGGCGGAAAGATTTGAAGGTGGTAATTTCATTAGGTTTACATTGGGAAATCCCACGGACCAATAGTTTTCGCATTATTCGTCACGTGACGCGCACTCATGTGATGAGCTTATCGATCAACGCTTTGCGCCCGCTTCGCTTTAAGAACAACTCAAATTATCTGACAGAATTTAATTATGTTGTTTTACTTGGCCGCCAGCTTAAAAGGTTCTGGTGGTGGGCGAATCGGCAGAGGCGAAAGTTGCTGGAAGAAGAAAACCTACACTTCAAAGGGTGGGGCGTTACTGAGAAGGGGAAAAGCTTCTCTCTGTGTTCGTTTAACTCTCACGATCTAGAATCTATCAAAGTACGTAGCTATCAAATAATTATTATCGTTCGGCTCCCATCTCTTAGAACAGTTTATAATTACCCGAGAACGATGGATCCTTTAATCCCCAACTTCATGTCATTTTAGCCTTCTATAGAAAAATTTACTAAACTGTACTGAATATAGCACCCGGCTTCATTCGAACTTCCTTGGCCTTTACTTAAACGGAACAAAAACCGAATGGAGGTAAACCTAACCTTACGTCTTTAATTGATATCAGAGGCCACAATTTAGGTCGAAAGACAGCTTAGTCGAAATGACCACACTATAAACCGCAAAAAAACACTCCCCATTGCCTATTACAGTATATATGACGTATGTAGAGTATTATCAATAAAATAATTACATTCTAGCTTATCTTCCAGGGATCTAGACTTACGCTTAGCATTGGACTGACAATAGGGCTTATTTCTGAGCCATGGGCAAAAATAAACAATCGAGACGTATTTGAAAGAACGTCAACGGCAGAGCACAGATATAAACAAGT
Organism: Acanthosepion esculentum; assembly: GCA_964036315.1. Taxonomy (NCBI): domain Eukaryota; kingdom Metazoa; phylum Mollusca; class Cephalopoda; order Sepiida; family Sepiidae; genus Acanthosepion; species Acanthosepion esculentum. The sequence continues at coordinate 7,529,241 of OZ038489.1, forward strand.
CTGAATCCAAAATCGGTGTTTGAGCAATTGCAGCCTGTCAGCAGGAATTTGAAATAAGAACATCTGCTGAGCATAAACTATGATTTTTATGATTGAATGATTATATATATATATATATATATATATATATATATATATATAGAGAGAGAGAGAGAGAGAGAGAGAGGATTTTATGATTATATATATATATATATATATACATATATATATATTTACGATTTTATGATTATATATATATATATGTATATATATTTATGATTATATATATATACATTTATGATTTTATGATTATATATATATATATATATGATTATATGTTTATATATATATATTTATGATTTTATGATTATATATATATATATGATTTTATGATTATATATATATATATTTATGATATTATTTATATATATATATATATATACTTTTATGATTTTATGATTATACATACATACATATATATATATATATATATATATATATATATATACAGAATATTATTTTTATATTTATTTAAATATGATTTTATATGTGTTTATTTTTATTTTGGTGTATTAACCTTTCTAACATTTTTAACGGCCAACGTAAACTCGTTTAAAACGACCTAAGGCGTGTTTTATATTTCCATATAATATTTAAGAAAAACCGACGTATCTTTGAAAATGACTTAACTCTAAATGACTTAAGCCGAGGCATCACTGAACATGAACGTTAGCCAAAATAAGAAAACGAATGCTGAAATTCAAGCATTGAATTACACAGTTCTTAATTCAGTTGATGACTACAAATTGAGTAGACACTTTTATTTCATCTAATAATAATTTTATATCAGTAAACGTATGACTTGGGTCACCTCAAATGACATGCGTAAGATTTGGGTATCTGAGAGTTGATTTTAAGGGTCAAATATTTAGGTTCACAGTAGAGGCAGAATTTTGGCTGTGAAACGTTGACAATATCAGCGATACCTGAGCAAAGAATTGGCGATACCTGCAGTAGACATCTAAACCGAAATAAAATTAAAAAAATTATTTCTGTGAGAGAGAACATAATCTGGTGTGATCACCAGTTTCAAGAGATCATTACACTTAAACCTTCCGTCACAATGCCAGCATAATTATCGACAACTTTCGAACTTTTCTGTAGAATTGTACGGTTTTCAGGCACTTTCCAACGCCTCCTTGGAAAAATATTAGTCGTCTGACAAATATATGTGTTTTTCAAATAATACTAATAATACTAATAATAATACATACATACATACATACATACATGATAGTCATCGAGTATGACTTATCACTGACAATTTTGAGCAATCGCTTTGATTCCCATAAGAACGACAATGGCTCTTGGATCCTGGAAGTGACTAGCTGATATGGCAAATTAAACTGTTTTTGTACAGTGTCGGGCACATTCTGTTCAGTTAGCTGGTGGGCTTTCATGTGAAAGGAGAAACTGGAACGATTTCTGCAGGTTTTGTCACTCAACTAATATGTTAGGTATGTGTGTATGTATACATCCATCCATACATTTCACAAGCATTACATTATCATGCCGATTAACTTGACATTTTTGTAATAATAGTTCAATTATATACTATATAACCAACCAACGTTTGTAAGTAAGCCATTTTTTATTACCTGAGTTCATAATATATAATATGCGCGATACCCCTCCCTATTGATCTGGAAGAAATTGTACATTCGAATCAGCAAATCTATATGAAACTATTAAGCGCTTTATAACCTGGTTGATGTTTAGATATTTCAAACCTTGTATGACGAGAAGCGAGTTGAAAACAGAAAGTGTGAAGTAGGGAAAATATGATATAACATAGTTAGGCGAAAGCGAAAAGAAAACCAGGTGAAAGGAAAAACAAATGAATACGAGTACATAAAGCTTTGGTGAGAGAAGGCGGTAAGTAAATGACAGAAAGGCATAAAATGATGGCAAAGATGAAATTTAAGGTACGTTCAAACTTTTTATGCTGAGATAGAATAATGGAAGCATAAAAGAAGGAATCGAATAGAAAATGTCATTTATTCTTTGTTTCAGATACGAAAAAATAGATTTTGTTTTTGTTATGGTCCAGATTAGGAGCAAGGAAGAACAACACGAACCTAATAGTAGAAATAACGAAGATATATTACACGAAATAATGATACAAGATGTGGAAGGTGTTAGTATGACTGTCAGTTTGGTTTGGAGTGAACTACTATCGGCTCGACTCGATTCGTACCTCTCTCTTGAGAGGCGTAGTATACATAGTGTTAGGAAGAGTTCATTCTGTCGTTATAGGTAAGGACCCATAACAGTTTTCTAAAACTGATCAAATCATTGACATTCAACAAATAATTGAAAGGTTACAAAAGCAAATAAAATAGACTCAACGGCTAATGATAATGCTAGCCGTTTGCCTATAAGAAAAAATTAGCATTTATTGACCGAGCAGCCAGTACACGTTTAGCTTTGAAATTATAAAATCTTTCTTTTAAGATACTTTTTTTTCTCTTTCGAAGAACAGTTCTCTATAGTTCAGTAGCTTTTATCACGCTTTCCAGTATTGCTGAAGATTTCTTTCCGAGCCTTCTACTTGAAGTGACGTTGAATGTTAACATCTTGATTATGTCATTAGTTTGTCTTCGCGTTACATGTACTATCCATTTTAGTTTTTGCTGCTGTTGGAAGTCCTCAAGTGATGTGCTTTATGTTATTTCATAGCGTCATTTATTTTATACAATATACATTAAATACACCTAGATTATCAAAGAACGGAGAGGATACTTAATATTCATTTGTGAGTCATTAATGCTTGTTACTAAGGAAGATTTCAACTTGCGACGATGTTATTCGTTATATGCTCTATTCCAGATGGCGTATGTTATCAGAAAGGCCAGGTCATTGTATAGCGTAAAATTCTATTTAGGTCTGTCTTAGCACTAAAAATTAGGCGTAAATAAATAAACATACGTAAAACTTAGTTCCATAGAAAAAAAAAGTATTATTGTGCATGAAGTAGGATTGTTAGAATATTATTCCTTTAGCATTCTTAAAATACACTCAAACACTGAATGCACAATAATATATCCAGCAGCGACAACGTGTCCATAAAACTCTGGTCACAATAGTTCCTACGCTAGACAATGGGAAAATATTTTTTCCCGCCGTAACAAATCAAGGTTGAATAGGTCAAGAATAACACAAGGAAGACATTGGGACTCGGTTTGTCAGTTCTATTCTCTCTTCAATATGCATCTGATCATGGACCTCCAGAGAATTACTTGTAGAATCATGTGCACCATATACAAGACCCAAGAGCCACTCAAGGTAGAAGGTTACTGAATATTGTTATATGAGCGTAGAAATTGGGTAAGAAGTGCAGTCTATGAGGATATGTAAGAGAAAACATGGCTAACCCTTTTTGAATTACTGCAAAAGGCTTTATACGTTGAAAGCGTTCTCTAATAAAAAACAGATTCAAGATTCCCTCGACATATTTCATTCTTTTGTTACTGCTCATCTACAAAAAAATAAATTTATATTCAAAATAAATAAATAGTAATTTGCATTAAAAATAAGCCATAATTTACATTAAAAATTTAAAAAATAATCTGGGTCAGCGTTTTTAAGCAAATATTTATTTTTATAACCATCAATTCATTTATCTTTTTTAATAAACTATGGTTATTTAAGTGTTTTAACTATACATAAATTGCATTTACTTCCTTTATCGTTGTAAGCCTTAGCTCTAGATATAGTTTCCCAGTTGATTGATAAGGAGATGCCCTCGTTCTTTAATTGCCAAAATATTCGGCTTTCTTTTGCATATTAAATCACTTAAGGTCATTCGAAGATGGTAAAAAATAAATTGATGATTGAAGTGAATGGTTGGACGATGTGCGTACGTAGGTAGGGGTGTCATTATTTTTTGTACGGTTCGTATGTGTTTTTCTCCGCTCCAAGGAAACTGCCAACAAACGAATATAATATAGAGAGCATTAGTCCACAATTACTACCATACCACAATTAACATTACCGTATCAGTCCACAATTATACTTACTCCCCGTCCCAGAAAAATTAATACCACCGCATAAATGCTAATAAGTATTATAAAGTGTAGTTTCTACCATTTACATATGCGCAGTCGCCAAAAACAAACATGTAACATGTAAAATAAGGACAAAACAGTATTAAAATTTAAAAGTAATAACAATTTTACCTAACATAGTCTTACACAAATCCCATCATTTCAAAAAAAAGAAAAAGAAAACAGACGGATAGAAGATGTGTGAACGCGTGTGCATGCGTACATTCTTGTGTGCAAGAAAACATTATTCAGCGGGCTTAAGAGACTGACGGTCTGCGCGATGACACTGCAACTGACTAAAGATGTTCGCTACACAATTCAACATTGAATACAGCGACCAAATGCGTACGTATGTATGCAACGACACAGACTCGCATATATCCCCAGTCACGCACTGTTCGCAAATGTTTATGTTTGTGTGAGCTCCATGCGCGTATGTATGTCTCCGAGTGAACGTGCGTGTATGTTTGCGTACGTATGAGTGGCGTTCCGACGCCAATTTTTCCTCTCACTACCATAAAAACACCGATATATAAATCCAAAATTTAAAAATTAATTAGTTTTTCTGACGATCGCAAATAGCGTGAAACCCAGGGTCACAAATTCACACCAATCCAACTAAATCTCTCTCTCTCTCTCTGCTCTCTCTCCCCCCTCTCTCTCCACTCACCCTCTCTCTCTATGTCTCTCTCTCTCTCTCTGGATAGATAGATATAAACATACTGATATATATATAAGCGATCAGAAAATTGGATGGGAAGAAAAAATTGCAGCAATCATTGCGAATTATGGAGAATATATAATACAAAATGAAAACAAAACAATTCTCTCTCTACACAAATACGTGTACACACTAAATGTACCATTTATGAAAGTGGGAGGAAAGGACAAACCATTTAGAAGACTAGTAAAACGCTTTGATTTTGTTTTCTTTTTCTTTTGTCTTTTGCAATAATGTTCACCTTGTACATGGCCTAAAAGCTACTCGATGTAAATGTTTACTGAGTAATACGAAAGAGTCAGATTTTATGGGGATATATGAGGAAGACAACGCTTAACCCTAAACCTGTAAAGATTAAGATGGTAAAGAAACATCCACTTGGGAGTCGGTTCTAAAAAGCAGTGGAATTTAGACCTTTCTAGTGGAATGCGAATTGTGTTTCGCTATAATTTGCGTGGCATGACGGGTTCTTGCCTAGAAGGTTAGCACTGCTGTGACTGAGGAATGGTGTTCATTTGAACAGAGTCCAAGGAAATACCGATAGTGTACGGAGATGCTTGCAACGTTTGGTCAGTGGGCAAGGGGTAGCAGGGTGGAAAATATTTCGCATTTTAACGGAAAGTGGGAAAGAATAAAAAATCAGACCGTGCAATGCAATAGCTGATGAGGCCTTCTGAAAGTGAAGTAAATAACAAGAATTTTAAATAAAGATTGGTCGAGTGCTATTTAATATTAGTCCGCCTGATAGGAGCTGCGGAAGAGGATAGCAGGTGAGGCGGAATGATTGAAAGAAAATATTTAGAAACAGTTTCAAAATGCCAAAAATAAATATGATTTCAAAATTTAAAATATTATTATGGATTGGTTTTAATTGCATTCATGGGTCCCAGTATTAATAGTTATAAATAATTATTGACCGATTTTATGAATGCGACATTTTCGTATTATATGAAGTATTAAGAATTGGAGGAGAGAATTATCAATGACAATGTTCTGTCTACGAATCCGGGCTATATCGCCTTAGCGTCCTGGGTATGACGATAATCTGCATCGGCGTCCTGTGTAAGACGATAAACTACGTCCAACAGTAAGGCCTCTGATCAGGAGGCTTTCAGGAGCGTGGAAACTCCTCTTAATTGCTGGTGTTTCCAGGTCCACCCTGACCCAGAGTGGTAGCACCTGTTAGGGTCCCATCTATGGGCAAATAGTTGATCTAGAAACTGAGGTAAAAGGCATTAAAAGTGGAAAAATGGTTTTAATGCCAGAAATACTTTGTAAAATTTATACCAGAAATACATTTTTGAAGAAAAAAAATATTACCAGCAATATATATATATATATGTATATATATATATATATATATATATATATATATATATATATATATATATATATATATATCGTCATCCGCAGACAGACGGTTTCGATATTTCAGAGCCCTTCAGTCTGTATATGTATGTGTTTGTGTGTGTGTGTTGTGTGTGTGTGTGTGTGTGTGTGTGTGTTGTGTTGTGTTTGTTTGTCTACAGTGAGAAACGTATATATTCAAAGTTACAACTGTATATATTGTCAAGAAACAGAGAAGCAGTGGGTGAGAAAGGTTGTCTAAAATAAAGTCTACTTGAAGACAGGTGAAAAGCTTTTGAAATTGAACAATATCAAAACGAACAGAAAGCACTTTACAACTGGTTGGATTACAAGTTTATACGAATTTTCTGTTTTTTGTCATATATGTACGTTTTGTTTGCATCCTATTCATTTCAGAAGGTAGTTCTTATTTCTTTATCGTTCTTAGATGAAGTTTTTTTTACTTCTTCCTCTTTTTCAGCTTTTCTCCTTTTAGCTGCCAAAAATATTGACGTTGTCGATGTCTCAAGTAAATTTGAAATATAATATCTGGCAGTTTGAAAAAAATAGGAAGCCAAGTGGTAACAGCAAATTTGAAATACAAAAATCTCGAATCTAAATATGTAAATAAACTAATGAAATATATATATATACATATTTATATATATATATATATGTGTGTGTATAATCATATATATATATATATGTATGTATGTATGTATGTATATATATGCATTTATATAAATTTTTCCTGTATAATCATTTACATATGAGTTTGTATAATTAACCACATTCATCTACGTATATATATATATATATATATATATATATATATATATATAGCATAATGAGAAGCCACGTATACTTTCTTAATATGTATATAATATAGAAAAAACAACGGAAAAGATGCAAATTAAAAAAAAAAAAAATTGTGAAAGTATTATATATATATATATATATATATATATATATATATATATATATATATATATATATATATATATATATATATAATATATATATATAAATATAAATAAATACTTTCACAAAAAACATTCAATTTTCTTTTTAATTTGCAACTTTTTAGTTGTTTTTTCTATATTATATATATATATATATATATATATATATATATATATATATGGAAGATTGTAACTAAAGAAATATATATATATATATATATACACACACACATATATATATATGCATATATGTATATATATATATGTGTGTGTGTGTGTATGTGTGTATGTGCGTGTGTGTGTGGTGTGGCGGGCAGAATGTGGCGTCTTAATAGTCTCCAAAAATACTGCCTTTTTTCGTGATTCAATTCCTTATCAGCGCCTCACCTTGATCTGGACGAGACTCTATTTTTTCCTGCTTCTAAACAGACCAGTCATTGAAGTGAACGAGACACAACTCGACAGACTTACAAAATGCCGTCCAGACAGTGTGTTGAGGAAGGAGAGGAGCAAGAGGAATGAGAAGAACAAGAACACGACTGAATGAACGAAAAGAAGATAATAGGAAATCAGATTTTGATTGGGAATAGCAGCTGCTCATTTGCAAACATTCTGGCCTTCGACGTAATTTCGATGACCATCGAATTTTCAAAATAAACTTCATCTTGCTTCTTCTACTTGATGCTTCACTGACCAGATACGAAGACCAGTGAATTTGTTCTCTTTCAACGTATCAGTTGTTATTTTGAAATGGAGGACGGTGTTCGACCGGGTTGGCAAACGGGTAGATTGTTGGATATTCGGGTGGGGATTTAAAAGCTTTCACACATGAATGAATATTATTCTCTGTTTCCTTCTTTTTCTTCTCTTATTCTATAATAGTTTGTTCGTTTTACACGCTTGGCTTATTTTGGGATATATAAACTGATCTGAGACGAGATATAACCTTTTGCGAGAAGAGAAAATAGATTTAATTGATTAAGATACCAAAATGATCTCTTTTTTTTTTGGCATCTCAGATCTTGAGATGAATCAACATACACGCATTCGCTTTCTCATATTCATTAAAATATGCTGACAGATCTCCATGGGCGTAACTGATATTTGATCTCAACTGAGCGATTCTTACTGTTTCCTGACTTCAGTGTTAAAGCTGTTATGCTCTATTGTATACTCTCAGTTAATAATTTAAAAATATATATTAATATGGGGATTTTTTTTGTCATAATTATGTCGTAATTGATTTTGCAAGACGAGTTGTTAGACATTACTCCACGTCAAATTGTCCAATGATTTTATAAGCGTAACGTAGATGTGGAAACCAGCTTGTTAACCATTACAATATTTATTTCTGTGAAATTACAGAATATGTGGCACAAGGCCTAGAAGGGGATGGGGAAGAGGACGGTCTTCATCTGTCTTAATTTTAAACTTGGCTACCCGCAAGCACTGACCCAAGCATACAAACAATATTCCAAATACCAAAACAACAAATTCTTAATAACCTTTCTTAATACATCCACCATAATACCTCATTGTCTCAATGAAAATCCTCAATAGTCCCCATATGTACAAATCGTCGTATGTGGGGGGATAAAACAACTAATTAAAATGATCCCCAATGAGTATATACAGTATGAATTAATCTATTTACAAGAAAGTAAACAAAATCATTATTAGTAATAACCCCCCACAATACTTAAATGTGGCAGAAGTATCAGTTCACTGGACGAAATCCATGCGGGACTATGAAAATATAAAAATCATTCATTCATCTTTAACACTCACACAGACACGTAATCATCCACACACAACAACAAAAACGAAAAACACACACAGGCGAAAAAGAAACGAAAAGCGCCCCGCATCCACCAGAGAACTGACATCACTGACCACCTAATGAGGGAGGTGAAGGAGGAATTAAACTAAAGAGAAAAATAGGGACAGAGATAAAAGGGACCAATGAGCTAAGTTTACTGGAGAAAAAAAAAAGAAAAAACTAAAAATTCAAACCAAAACCTACACTAACCTAATTTCAGGATGGTTTGCCCAAGTTCAACACAGGAAGAACAATATCCGGATGCCTAACCGACATCAAAATGCCACTCTATGTCAGCCCCTTTTACTCGACACCACCGCGCAAGAATCACCCACCTTTTGACAAATTCTGATGAGGTAAGCCACCGCTTTTCCGTCCTAATCTTGACTTAAAGCTGATGCTTAAAGAACAAGATCAGTTGGGAAGAAGTGAACTTCTTGCCCTCATAGAATTCCTTCTAATGCGTCGTCCAAATCACGACTCTCATAACCCCTAGTAAGCAAAAGAACACATATTGTTCAGCCTTGGTCATCTGCGGCACCACATTGCAACAAACAGAACTGGCTTCAAGGACAAAGAACTTTCCTTGCAGCATGCGGACCATGAGACATTCAACAAACCTGCACAACGGCACTACCACTACAGCGACGGTAGTTTGGAGATTTCTGCAAGCCCGCTTAACAAAGTCTTTTGGCGAGCCAGAAGACCCCACGAATCATCAATCGAGTGAGTGATACCTCATCGTTACTGAGCCATTTCAACCCAGGCGCCCAAAGCCATATTGAGCGAGCCTCCTGCTTCGTAAGCCCGAGCTCGTCAATCAGCTCATCGCGCATAGCCCCACTGACTAACACTTGATATAATGTCCTACGCCCATAAAAGACGCCCATAAAAGACGTTTCAGAGCAATACGACATTCACGATAGAAGGAGCATTCGGCTCGGGGAAAACGATGGGACTGCTCCTCGCTCGAGTGCACACATCTTAGGGATGGGAAAGTTTTACGGGCGTCGTCTTTCTTCCAGAAGGCCTCATCCGAATCGCGGCACATTCGACCTAAGAAGCCTATGCGAAGCATATATTGACGAATCTCAATGCTAGGCATACCCAGCCCGCCTTCAGATGGGTGAAGGCAACAGATCTCCCGAGATATCATAGCGGCCTTGTCTCCCCACAAGAAAGAAAACAAAAGCCTTACTAATGACATTAATGTGGTATACGGAAGTGGAAGTACAGAGAGACGGTAAAGGAGAATCGGGTAGATGTGTGAAACACATACTTCCGCCCCCCCTTCACGGAAAGATTCCTCCGAGACCACAAATTAATTGCGATTTCGACCTTCCCTCGCACCTCTGACCAATTCATTTCCAACTGGAGATATGGACCGAACCAGACGCTGAGTCTCTTGACCGGGCCATCCATCCACAGCAAAGGTCCGGGAAGAGAAACTCCCTTCCACGCATCCAACCGCAAGCCAACAGACTTATCGCGGTTGATCTTGGCCCCTGTCACCATCTCATAACCACTGATCTCTTTGCTGACTTCGTCAATCTCGGCTATGCTTGACACAAAAACCGAAACGTCATCAGCATAGGCAGAATACCTGGCCGAGGTGGTAGCCCCAGGCAGGGAAATTCCGCGCAAGAACGGATTCGCCTTTAACTAGTGAAAGAAAGGTTACAACGCAAGAACGTAAAGCAAAGGCGAAAGCGGACAACCTTGACGAATGAAGCGAGACAACATGAAAGGCTCTGATCGTACCCCATTCACCTCCACCATCGCACCGGGAGTCGCATACAGAAGTTGGATCCAGGTGCGAAAGTACGGCCCGGAACCGGCCGCCGAAAGGACAGCCTCCAGGAATCGATGGTCAACCCTATCGAAGGCCTTGAACTGATCTAAATTGATCAGCGCGGCTTCACAGTCGACTTTTTCAATGATCAAGCGTACCATACGAAGGTTGTTCTGAATAGTCCTACCCTTCACATCACAAGTCTGTTCGAAGCCAATCAGACTAGATAGGATAGTCTGAAAACGGTTGGCTAAGATATTTGCCAAAATCTTTAACTCTGTATTTAACATAGTTAAAGGGCGAAAATTACCTATCCCATCCCCCACCGTTCTTGTCCTTGCGTAGCAACTTGATTACACCCCTGGTGAAGCGCTGAGGTATAGATCCCTGCTTCATCCAGTTGTTGAAAATCCGTTTCAGCAAAGGAACAAAAACGGGCGACTGCCTCAATTAAGCTTCAAAGGGAAGACCATCTAATCCCGGAGATTTATCCCGGCCAACCTGTTTCAACGCATCCCAGATTTCCAACTCTGTGATGGGACCCTCGCAACTAGCCGCTTCAGCTGCCTCAAAACAAAGGGAAGTCGGCTAAATAAGAGTTTTCCTGTTGAAAAGTTCCTGAAAGTAATCACGAAAAGCCTCATTTGAAGCCACGGTCCGCTTATCCGACAAGGTGACGCATGCGATATGTCACCGCGATGCATTCCGAGACTCCTCTGCGCGCTCTCAGGGGCCATATTTCGTCGCCTCAGACGACATTCTTTTTAACATAGCCCTAACTAGCAGAGCTTGATCCTTTTTGATAAGCAGGGAAGAAAACACTGGCTTAGTTAAGGCTATTTATCACGGGATTTCACTGCCCGATCTACTTTTTGCTCTAAAGCCGTTTGCGCCGCTAATCTATCTAGATTGAGTCGACGGCTAAAATCAGCAGCAAACATTCTAATTTTCGATTTTAAATTGTCCCACTAGGCATTCCCAACAACCGCCCCGTCAATTCCCTTTATAACATTAGTATCAGCTGGTCCCGGAAATCCTGCTCACCAAATGGTTAGCAGTTTAATTTCCAGTATCCAGCCAACCTAATCTTAGGCTTATCTAAGTTCACACGGACCCGGACAAGCCTATGGTCCGTATAAACTATATAATGAAAACTTGGACACACTAAGAGTCCTACATCGACTCTCTAGAAATAGCCCCAGCATCCGAGCCGTCACTATTTGTTGAAGTCCAAACTTCCTCTCGAGGGTGCTCATTCCGGTACTTATCGACAAGATCAAACCTGTCGATAAAGTCCTGAAATATTTTCACGTTTCGGTTGTTAGTACCCGAATTCGACCCTATACGATCTATTCCAATACGGCATTCCAATCTCCCGCTTAAACTACCCGACGAGAAGTCGTCAAAAACGGCTCCATCTGCCGAGACAAAACAGGCCGCTCAGAATGGACATTGGGCGCATAAACCCTAATGAAACGAATAGCCTTATCCTTTATGGTCACATCCAGCACGCAAAGCCTGATCGCCGGATCTGCGAAGACAAGGGTACACGCAGCCTTCAAATACTTGCTCACCAGCAAAAGATACTTTCTCGAACGACCATCAAAACATGCAAAATAGAGGGAGAACCGCATAGACAGAATGTCCTCATAGTCATGAGTAGAAAAACGGGTCTCGTGTACAAAACAAACATTCACTCCGAGATACTGAAGGTAATGAAAGAGGCCTCGCCCTGCGAGAATCCACCCTCAGACCTCGGACATTCAGACTAGCTAACCAGAGAGCCATAATGACACCGATTAGTGTTGCTCTCCTGCATTAAACATGAACTAGGAAAGAATACCAACGGCCTCTCTCATCGAGCTTTTTCTCAACTCAGTTTTGATGATACCGTCGGGAGACAGGCCGCCAATGTCCAGACGTAAAGTAAATTTCAAAGCTTTATACAGGGAGGGATGAACAAAAAGCGGGAACCTCCTTAAACAAAATTGTTGTAATTTTTTCACTGTGACGTTGTCAAAACAGGCTATGGGCGGAAACATTCCAAATACTTCATTAGCCTCCGCAACCATTGCCCAAATTTGCTGACCAACAGTTAATATCCTTTTAGCTTTGGGGAAACTTCTGGGGTCTTCAGTTCCTAAGTTGTTTATTTTTCGGAAATATACTAGAGATTTAATGTTCTTCAATTTTTTGGAGTATCGCAGGGCCTTGTCCTCTAGTTTTTTTAGACCAGGCACACGTTTTCTCCTGGGTTTCGGTTTTTTATGGGGTGTATGGTCTCTATTTTCAAAAGATGGGCTTCTTTACTTTTGGGATTTTCAATCATTTTTGGAGTTGCTGCAGGAGTTTTGACAGGGGATAGTTTGGGGATAATAACAGAAGTTTGGACTTTGGCAGGTGAAACTCTGATGGGGTCCGTTTTAATGTAGTAATTTTTGTGGGAGATGGAGAGGAGGATCTTTGGACTGGAGGAGGGTCATGATGTGTTGTTTGGCTGACAGGGAAGACCGTTCCGAAGTGTTGGTGCCAGATTTTTCTTCATTATTTTGTTTCAGCGAATCTCTAAGTTGGCGCAATTTTTCAGCTTTCTCGAAAGATCGTTCATAGCTTTGTTTTTGTTGCCGTAATTTTTCTGAATAGCTGGTCGGGGAGATACCCTTAGTACAGCTTGAGGGAATGGGACTGTTTGTGTCTTTTCCCGTTGGGGCTTCATTGGGACGAGGACCCGCTGCAGGGAGATTCCCTCTAGCTTTACCAACAACCTGCCATTCCCCTTTTTCCTCCTCAACAACCGAACTAGTATCGGGCAAAGGCTTTTCGGGGAATGTGGACTGTGAGACGGATCCAACCGGGGATATTAACAAGGTCCCGGTCTGTGGCATGCCCATTACAGGCGAGACTGAAACAACAGACTCAGCCTTCATTTCTGGGCAGGAAGAGGACAGGTGCCCAGTCTGTATACTTCCAGCAAGCCGGTCTTCGACCTGTGATTATGATCGGCATCTTCTGTCCCTCAACATCCAGACAGTTGGGGATGTAGACGAAGGCCTTTTGATTCACCATCAATTCAAAACTCCATCCCCTGGTCACATCGTCGGAGGACGCACTGAGTATCTGGCCAAATTGGCACAGATAGGCGGCCAAGTACTCGACGACTATCTGAGGAGGGACCTCAAAATCTGAAACCTTGATCCTACGCCTGCCTTGATATTCGGTCCGCGGTATTAGATCTTTTGTTATTAGGTCCCGAGTGCTAACTGCTTCACAGTCGGCTGGCGTGGATAACAGTATGCCCCATATGAAGAAGCCTTCGCCTTTAATGACTCTCTGCGGTTTAATCTCCAGGGATGTCAATGACTTTATGACCGTGTCTTTCGTGGAGTGACAATTTTTTTGCTCGATCGCTTGTCCACCACAAAGAACGACACAATTCTTTTTTCAACCTTCTGTAGTTCGTCAAGATTTTTCAAGAGCCCATCTTTTGCAATAAGATGGGCGTAGCTTTTAGCTTTCTCAAGGAACTCTATGATTTTGATACTGCATTTAGGAGAGGACGATCAGCAAGAGGACGTCACTCCGACCGCTACATTTTCATCTTTGTTGGTATTGTTTGTTCTTTGTTCTTTTCTTTAAGTGTCTTGGCTTGTTTCTGCTTCCATAATCTTTTCTTTTTTCGGATATTTTGGAATGATTCGACCTCCATACTTTCAGCTGGAATATGAGAATTTTCGCTATTTTCCGCCAAATTCTTTTCTGGAACTTTTTGGCCATTATCGGCTACCATACTTATTGACGATTCATTATCTATTTGCATATTTTTATTTTCTCCGATTTATCGGGTGGCTCAGACTTTTTCTTTTTAGTCCCGAATAAGTTTTTTTTCACATTCTACTTCGGGGCCATTTTCTAAAACATTTAAATCTTTTTTTTCTTTTTGCAAAAATAAAATGTTAAAAGAAATAAAAGGATAAATAAATCACTAAAACAAAAACAATAAGACAGACGTGCTAAAGACAAAACCTTACGCAAAATACAGACAAGAATAAAACGTTTAACGTAAAATGCGGACAAAAATTAAATATACAAAACAATCACAAAATGCCTTTAAAAGGACTAGACACAAAAAGTGTTACACATACAAAAAGGTAAAAAATACACAAAGAAAGTCAAACAACAATAAAATAAAACAGTAATATGACTAGAAAATCAAAGAAAATTCGAGAAAAATACGAAACTAACAAATCACAAACACAAATAAAATACCAAGTCTGGCAGTTAACGAAGAAAAACAAAAACGAACAAAACGAACAGATTAGACAAAAATTACAAATATAAGAAAATTAAAACAAATATGTACAGAAAATATTTCACAAGTACAACACAGAAAACTTAACAGATATTTTAAAAAGGAAAACAGAGAATAAAGAAGAACAAAGAACGATATAAGACGTAATAACGTAAACAATGAGAAAATAAAGTCTGGCTTAAATAAAATAAAGAAACGATAAACTTATGCAGGAGATTACAGAAAATTAAAAAGGAAACGGAAAATATAAAATATTAATTTAAAAAGAAAAGAAAATCAAAAAGCTAATAACAAAAGAATGAGAAAAGAAAAAAAAGAAAAATTTAAAAAAATGGGGAGGGTAAGAAATTGAAAAAGAAAAAATCAAAAGCTTTTTAAAAAGTCAGTTCAAAATTGAAAACGTAAGAAAAAGTAAAATAAAAACGGACTTAACAGAACGAAATGGAGATCACAAAATAATCCTGGTAATAATATCGCAAATACGACATGGCAAAAATCCGGTCAGTAAAAGGTCTGAAAAAGACAGCTTGCCAACCATTACTCAACGACGAATATCCAGTAATTATATATATGGACAGAAAATAAATTTGAATACACAAAAGTAGAATGGGCAGAAGACAAAGTTGTCTTGTCACCATAAAAAAGCTTTAAAATTATCGTGCCAGGAATTGATTTCATATCTAGTTTTATTATTCTCGGACACAATCAAAACATCATAAGATATACAGATGGCACAGTGTTGATAGCAGACACAAAAAACATCTTTCAGGATCTCTGAGACAAAATAGTAAAGGAAAGTTAACAGAAAAGACTCACAGTCAATTGGAAGCATGAAGAATATGTGGTGGACAGATAGAAGAACTGTCCAATATGGCAAATGCCAACTGGAGATGCTAAAATCAATCATTTAATATATGTCGGAAGGGTTTGAAAAGAGGATACAGTATTTACATTGAATATAACAATATGGATGCAATATTAATGGAGTAGTAAATATTAATGATGCAATTATCTATATTCATATGGATACAATATTACAATATGGATGCAGTATATTAAATATAATGTTAAATATTGAAATAGCGAAAGTTGCTTCCCAAAGTTAAGCAGAGTATTAAGAAAAAAAGGAAGAAAATGTAATATCAGTCCTCCTCAATGACAGTGAGTGCTGGAGAATCTTCTCATAGAGACGTGACATAAAGAATATTTACAATGCCACGGCCGCAGTATATGAGCAACGAGAACATGTTAAGGATAATGGATACGAATAAAAAAACGCTTACATTTAGAAACATAAAGAATGTAATGATTGATTTGTTGTTTGTTTTTGTACGGTTTATTAACCTTTTTGTGATTATTTAAAGCCGAAACATATCTTTGGATTTTAAGAATTATTTAGAGCTAATAGTGATTTTCTGATACAAGTCTTAATATTTAACCCATAGTTGAAAGGAGAGGAAGTGTATTCATACCTTTCTCAAGGATATTTGCACGTAAATGACTATAACGAACCTGATTGGAATTCTAATTCGTCTATACGATTTCTCATTTCGAGCATTTACCCACCACACCACGTGCACTCCCAAGCTTACAGCACCTGGTTTTCCGCAGCGGTCACCCATTTAAGTACTGATGAGCCTCAATGTTGCTTCAGTGATCGGACGAGAACCGGTGTTTCAACGTGATATGGCCGCAGGCCAAAATCAGATGAAAGTTCTGCGACACAAAATGAAGAAGCAGGGTTTATATTATAAGGGAAATCGAAAGAAAAAACACATGTAATTAAAATGATAAACAGAACGTTGAAACTACTGGGACACGTAAAGAGGAAAGAGGGTTTGGAAAATTTGACACTCACAGGACATATTAAAAGAAAGAATGATAAAAGAGGAAGTTGCTAGTAGACAGATAAAGCCTCTCTTTCTTCATATTTCGATGTGCCGTGTTCCTGCATAATGTAGGCGATCATGTTTCTACACAACATCCAATTCTTCGTAGATATAAGTAATGCATGTACTGCTTCGTGTACCCAAGATCTTTAGGTAGTTATTCGGCATTTCTTTCTGTTCCTCTTGCTTTCAATAAACGTCCAGTGAGTGTCAAATTTTCCAAGCCCTCTCTTACCTCATTACGTATTCAACGTTCTGTTCATGACCTTAATTACATGTGTTCTTTTTCTTCCGATTTTACTTAAAACATGAGCCCTTCTTACCTGTCTCGTCTGCCATATACTCAACATTATCGTGGAGAACAACATCTCTTTGGCAACATAAGAAGATTGTCTATAATATTTCTGTAATCGAAGCAAAGGTTTAAAACAACTAAGATACATGGAACACCTGTGTGTGGAAGAATTAGACAAAAACAGAAACATCAGTAGGGAGTGAGTACAGAAGAAGAAGAATCAGGAGGACATAGCAATTGACATTACATTTAAATTTTTGAAGATTAAATTTGGCTGGAAATCATTGAGACGTAAAGGAGTTCCACAAACGAGAATCGCAACAAAAGAAACTGTTTGGATAGAACTTAGGTTACATCTAGTCAGCTTAACAGTATATCGCTGAGACCACGTCACCAATCTAAAATTGCGCTTATATTAAAAACTAGCAGGCTTTTCTAATTCGCTGCCGGGTAAATTTTCTAAGAAAAATTAATTGTTTTTCTATGAGATTAATGTTCACTACTTATGAAAGGTCGAAGGGGTTGTGGACGTTCAATATATTTATTCAAAGAATATCACTGTAAAGACAGATTAAATTAATTGGTCTGATGCGGGGTTAGGCTTGTTATAGTTAAAGAAAGTTTTACAAATAGATGCCAACTTGTTGAAGGTCAAGTAAAATGCAAACTTCAAAAACTTTTCTGCACTATTTAAGACAGGATAAAAGAATAGCAATGAAGGAAAGTTAATAAATGTAATAGACTTTTTTAAAATCATTATTCAAATTAGTTAAAGCTGAGAAGTGATATCGTCTAGAAGACTCAACAAATCCAGAAGTTTCAACTTCTCAGCGATCCTCATCATTCTTCGTTGGCTTTTAGGTTCAGTATCAGGCTTGGAAGAAGCAGCACTCTTGGGAGTCATTGCAGGGGATGAAAAAGCAAAACTCAACGTAAAGAAACAAAAAAATCACACGCAGCACGGCGTAAAGTACAGTAAACCGCTCGGCGAGAAAGCTTGAAGTGAAATGGCCGCAAGACAGAGACAAGGGAAAATGAAAAAAGGAAAAATTGTTATTCATGATGACGGTAGTCTTTTGAGTATAGAATCCAGAGGTTGGCAGTGAATATTTCGAAGACAGTCGGGAAGCATAGTTCAGGTTAGCAGTGGATATCTCGATTCATTCCCGTTAGTAGTTTTTCCTTCTGTTCACTCGCTTGACAGGTTGGCATTGGACATTCGGAGAGAGTAAACAAAACGGCCGCCTTTATACACGACAGATTGAATATTTTACGTCTCCTGATTGGTTAACCTTCTATTGGGGAACTATAAAGTGAGTCAAGTCATTTGGGTTGGCTCACTAGTTAGTAGTACACAAAATAATCTAACACCAATCACAGGCCAGATTACAAAATAGAAATATGTGATTCGTCGTCTCTCTCCATTGGACCAATCACAGCCAGTCTTGCAACGCACTTCGTCAAAGCGATGGTACGCTTTGCGTTTTCTCAACAGTAGGATACGCAGGTACTGTATGCACATCGCAGTCTGGATGGTTCTTTTTTTGTCATGTGAGCTACAAGTTCAAGTACCCCCGTATATGTTGTTTTTGCTATTTTACGCTTATTTTATTGTTTCTAGACTAGTAAATAATAATAATTATTAATATTTTAATGGACTTAATGAAAAATTTTAGATTTTCATACATCGCGATTTTCTAGAATTTTCCAGAGACTCCGCGATATATTTTCGATATATATATTTAAAAAATCCGCGAATTGGTGAATTCAGAATTCCCGGGAAAATTGAGCTCCAATTTCGCATTTATTCATATAAAAATCTAGGTACCATAGCGAAAATTTATTTCGAACAATTACCATGAAAATATTTATAGAAAAGGCACTGCAGGGGCAACATTACGACGGTGCAAAAATGACTGAAGCCGAGACGCAAGATGAGGACCTATGATTTGAATTTTATCAACGGTCTCTGGATATAGAGCAGAAGTACAACAGCCTATTTAGCAGCGATATTCTAAGCATAGAAAAATGTAAGATAGTTTTGAGGAAGAAAAATGTCTAGCACGATGTAGGGAACCAGATTTCCAAACAATGGATTCAGTATAGTCTTCCCACTTCATGTCAGCCGAGAAGGTGCAACATGTCCTTCTCCTGGAAGTTAGCATCTGCCACGGGGATGGAAGGCCGAACGGCGGACACTCAGATGATTAATAGAGATCGTCATAGTTTTGGGGATGCTAATCCCATCCTTTTAGCCAGTTAACAACAGACCGAAGATCATTTTTACATTAGCCTCTAATATACCTTTGCATTATTTCCAACTATATTTCTTCTCTTCCTTATTACTATGTTCTGCTTTTGGAAGCCGTCTGTCGCTATTCCATCTGGCGTTCGCATTTGCATGCCATATTTTCCTGAAGTCTGTTGTAACACTCCACAGCTATGTAAAATTCTGCAATTACATAATTCCACCATCTCTAATTCGTTGATGATAACATGGGCTAAGCTGTCCGATTAAGGTGGGTTAAGTCTTCAAATGACCCGAAGAAAATTTCGAAGTCACATGAATTTTGCGTCTTGAGTACAAATATGGTACAATGTCCTATCGGTTTTTGTCGCTTTATTTTATTTGCTGCTTTCATGAATTTTAAAACAGGATAAAATATATTTTATTTAATTAATTCACCTAAAGTAAGACGATAAAGCCAGTAAGAGTCCGGAGGAGGGGTTAATGAGGATGAAAGAAAAAAGGAAACTTGGAAAATATGTAGAAATTTCAATACAAATAGCAAAATTGAGTGCGAAAAAAGATAGCGATTTGCTTTACCTTTTAATTATTTATATTGTAGTTGACAGAAAAGCAAGAGGCTTGAAAAGATTTCCATAGGAAAGAAATACATAACATGAAAATATAAGAATAGAAGTTAAGGTTACATTAAATAATTTCGGCAGTAAAATAATAAAAATAAGGCGGTGGAGAACATTGAGAGTAGGATTAACAGGAGATAACTGACATCCATTAGACATGGCACGTGGAACTAGAACGGTCTACCCCAATGAGCGAAATAAAGGGTTCAGTTCGACATTCCAACCACCTGAAGAAACGCTGGAGCGTACAACGGCCGAAACGTTGTGATAAACATGGCGACAAAGATGAGGACCATAGTCCAAATAATGTAAATAGAGTAAAATAATGAATCATCTAGTGATACTTATTCCTCGGCACCAAAGAATAAAACGTGTGTCTCTTATTTCATCCTAACACTAAGCCACGAGTAGCACATTTTTAACCTCTTCAAGTCAAGGATCAATCGTCCCGCATTTTTATTCATGTCACATATGTTATTATTCATAATGATTTTAACAATAGCATTCTATTTATTTACTGGTTGGTGTAAATGTATGATAGAACAGAGGACGAGAGTTAATAGCAAGTGAAGAAACATACTTTAGACATAAAAATGATAGGAAGTTGTGGAGCGTCATGCCAACCGACTTTCTGGACATAAATAACAAATGAAAGAAGATAATGATTCTTGAGAGCAACTCAAGGACGGCCTATATATACTTGTTTGCGTTTTATGGCCTGCCAAATTGCTAAGTTCTCAAAATTAGTCCAAATGAAGGGCTTCAATCGATGAGAGACATTGAATATTTTCCGCTGAGTTCGTTAGGGTTAAAACTAATATTTATAATCAAACAGCGAAAAGCATATATTATTAGGCTATACTATATAACCTGAAAGTGGTGTATTCTCCACGTTGATGCGAAAAATAATGTTTAACTTAATAAAGATCCTTGAAAGAAGCCAACAGCAAACGCATTATAGCACGCAAAGTTTGTATTTTAAATATTTTAAAAACATTTAGATGGAGCGGAAACCAGCAAGCTGAAGTTTATAAGCCTCTATAGTATATAATCTGGTTTTCATGGTAGGGTACGTTCTGGTGATTGGCGCTGCTCTAATATTACACAACGAAAACACGGGCATTAACTCCGTTTGATCAGTGTCGTTTTAACCCTTTGAGTCCTGCGTTCCTGAACAATTTGAACCATTCTGCCTGCACTCCTGAATCAAACTTCGCAAATAATTGGTATGTAATGTTTCACGGTATCTATAAAAATAGTTACAAGGGTGTAGACATCGTTCAACCGGAGGCTGGGCATTGTCATTTTTCTCTACCACTGTTCAACCGATAGCTGGGCATTATGTCATTTTTCTCTACCACTGTTTAAGCGGAGGCTGGGCATTGTTATTTTTCTCTACCACTGTTCAACCGGTGGCTGGGCATTACGTCATTTTCCTCTACCACTGTTAAACCGATAGCTGGGCATTTTGTCATTTTTCTCTACCACTGTTTAACCGGAGGCTGGGCATTGTCATTTTCCCCTACCACAGTTCAAACGGTGGCTGGGCATTACGTCATTTTTCTCTACCACTGTTTAACCGGTGGCTGGGCATTATGTTATTTTTCTCTACCATCGGTAAAGCGGTGGTCAGGGCTCAAAGTTTTAATATATGCAGTGCTTGATGAGGTAAATATCAGAAAAAGGTACCTGGCCGATTTATGCAAATTGATTGGAATGCTTAAAAAAGAACTTTGCCCTATATAAACTTAGTTCTCTGTGTAAGTTTATGTTAATGTGGGTTATTGAAGGTTATTGATATAGTTGCATATTAATGCTACCAACTAATTTTCGAACGTAATTATAATGTCTTAATGCTTATGTCTTTGGCAAATCTTCTCCTATTCCAGACTGTCATGACATAAAACAAAGACTATATCGTCTTTACCTCTAATTTGACTTTGGTACGCACATGCTGAATGAACATCTCTAGACGTATAATTAAAAGATAAAAAATTGTAGTTCATACGAATGATTCATTATTATATAAATATTTCGACTAGCAGTTGCCAGTGTTGGTCACGACTTAATTTGAGTAAAAACAGTGCCAAGAATCTCGAAACCCTTAAGAATTCAAATCAAGGAAAACAAACCGATTTGAACTCTTAAATCCAAATCGGTTTGTTTTCCTTGATTTGATTCGTTTCGGTCTTCTTTGCACTGTTTTTACTCAAATTAAGTCGTGACCAAGACTGGCAACTGCTAGTCGAAATATTTCTATAAAAATAAATCATTTGTTGGAAATACAAGTTTTTTCTTTTAATTATGCAACTACCGGAGACAAGCAAACTTTGATCTCCAGATGTAGATAGATATCGACAACGTCTCTAGATCTATTAAATGATAAAAAGTATTGCATTGAATTAGCATCACCGCAAACAAGATATTCCATTCGAAGACATCAATCGACGGATAATATATTGATACGGGACCAGTTCTGAAGTGAGAGACACTCTAAGAAAGAAACTAGTGGAGGATCATCAACGATAAAAGAAGTGGGCCTCCTTAATCTCAACAGTTAAACTAGTGGCTTCTTGGTTAATTTTAGCGAATCAAGAATCTCTTAATTTCATTTTAAGCATGCCGGGGAATGCCAGTGTGTATTATTTCATTTTTGTTTTGGTTTGTTTTTCAGAGAGACCTCTATCCTAACAGAGATGAAAAGATATTTTTTTTTAAAATCACATACAATCATATAATTCTTTGCCTCTAAGATGGTTTTCTAATTGTATCGATTTCCATTTTATCGGAGGATCAATCTCCATTGAGTCTCAAAACGAATCAAAACTTTCATGTTTGAGTATGAGGCGGACAATGAAAGATTAATCCAAATAAAAATTTTAAAAAATAATTTGAAATGCCGGTAGCCATTGACGATAATACGACCTTCTTGCTCCGCCATCATATAATTAGTAAACTTTAGACTGTATGACACAATGCCGAATGAGAAGAGGAAATACTGAATTACACCCATCTTCTAAATTAGGAAAATTAGCTATAATTGGTTGATTATTTTTAGCGGCATATCAACATCTATATGGGTTATTTAATGCCGAAATATAAATATTTTGCTGACAATTTTATGTACTTCAAATAAATATATTTTAAACGCAGTTATATACATTCATCTAAAAAATGTATTGCTTTTCAATTTTATGTAAAAGGTATCGCTAGAATTTTTATTATAAAAAGGTATTTTTATATTTTTATACTGTTCACTATTTTTCCCTATCTGGGTCAGGATGGACCTGGGTACAACAGCAATTAAGAAATGGTTCCACGTTACTCAAAACCTCCAATCTTCCAATAAGGGGCCTTGCCGGTGGATTCACTGCCAGAAAAGATTTAGGTGATTGATTTTGGTTAACGACATATCTACATCTATGGGGAATTTAATGTAGAAATCTAAATATTTAGTACGTAATATTATGCTTTCAAGCTGACTAGAGTGAGCCTTGAAACAACAGCAGTTATGAGGTAGTTCCATGCTACTTAAATCAGTCATTCTCCCGAGCAGAGTCCTTGCTGCAAGGTGGTTTTTATCGTCATACATGAGCGAGGTAGAAGCACTGATATTACACAACAGTTCAGACATATTTTCTTTATTTCTGACAATTTTTCCTGTTTCTTAATGTTTAGCTTAATTTTTCGAAGGTATATTTCGCTATTATGATGAGCCTTCGTATTTCCATGTCACATTTTCCCATCCTCTATTAAAACGCCTGATATATTTATTTGATATCTCCAAATCGCAGTTTTTTATCTAGAGCTCTTCCTTTTGCTGACAACAGTATTCTGACATTTGTTTATTCCTAAAATATTGGTGCCACCTGTAGAAGAACCCTAAAGACCTGAGAACATTCCTTGTTAGATCGCTGATTAAAAGAAGAAAGAGGGTAAGGCTGAGTAGAGAGCCATGTAGAATTCTTGCATTGATCTCATGATTCAAGGAATATGAAAATCGAAAGAATAGGAAAGTTAATAAAATCAATAAAGGAAAGATTGATGAATGTTTATGAATGTCAAGGAATCCATATCTCTATCTATAAAAAGCAGCATTTGTGTGTGTGTGTGTGTGTGTTTAACGAATGCACGGCCGCAATTTTCGACGGATTTGCACCAAAATTTACATGCACATGCTCCAATTTAGTGGAAAGACCAAAACCGAGTCTTGAGTTCAAGATTTTTCAAGATTGTTTCCGCGGTCTTGTGACAAGTGATATATTTTCCATTCTGTAACATCTTTCTCTTTCTCGTTACTCTATCGCTATTTCCATGGCAAATGTTCAGGTGAACGCTATTTTTTTACTTTGATCAGTTCAGACATTTACAGCTTGAATATGCCATTATATTTCCATGGAGTCAAAACCTCCTCATTTCCCTCGTGTTTCAAATGTAAGGAGACAGCATTTCCCAAGATCTGCGACTTTGTGGAACAGACACCCACGTGTTCCTGAACATTAAAATCCCACCCACTTTAGATGAAAGGTCAATCTGTCATTCTATTGCTGTCGGAAAAGCAACAAAATTTAATATCATGGGGTATTGCTGGAGCTTACATACATGAACAAACATAACCGGTGCGTAATTGTAGTTATGGCCAGATATACAAATTAGTCACTTTCTAGGATTTTGAAAGTGTTTTTTATGCATATTTCTTCGTTAGGAAAGTATTGGGGATTGTACATTGTTACTGCTCTTAAATAGAATCCTATAATTACTCCAGATTTTATCTGGTCACACACACACACACACACACACACACACACACACACACACACACACACATATATATATATATATATATATATATATATATCAGTCTGTTCTTATCTCTATTTTTTATTTGTTTATATCCATTGCTTTGAGTAAAGTAGAAACATTAGTAATGTTCATGTTAGTATTATAAAAATAGCAATATATTATTTATGGTGTGAAGTCATTCGACTGTAAATTAATTGTTAGGAATTAGTTATTTGTATTAAAATATTTGTAAAATAAATTTGTAACAAAAATTAGAAAATTATTATAGATATATAAAATGTAATTTTAGTATAATTTTCATGACGTTAGTACTATTATGAGAAAATTAGTAATCTGGCAATAGTTATACGTTTAATGATATTGTTTTAATATATTTGGAGATAATCAGTACATTTATTATTTACAAATTAAGTAGGATTGTTTTAGTATATTTTTCATGATACTCATACTATTTTGCTTACCAGTGCTTGATTCAAAAAGCGTACAACTCATACAGCAATCGCTATCATTTGACTTAAAATATTTTTGCCCTTCCTTGCCTTTAAAGGAGTGCCCTTCGCCGTGCTGATGTTGCTACATCCCTTACTTCTTGCCTATCTCACACTGCGAATTTTTTCTAAGCTCTATACTAAACATTAAATCTATTACGAAAAAAGAACTAAACAAAATGAACACAAAACGATCAGCTTTAAAAAAGGACTCGTAACTGGAAAAACCGAATGAAAAAAGAATGTTAACAACAAATATATTTTCACACCCAAACCAGTTCTGCGGAATCAGAATCAACGTTGAGTTTAAGAAAGCGAATGAGCCAATTGGAGTAAAGTACCATGCCGATTTAAATTTTTCCCAAATGTGACGAATGCAGCTATCGATTTTTTTGCATGCGAGCATGCTAGTTAACATTCATGTCAGTCAGCTGTTGGCTCTCACGCTGGCCAATAGAATCTTCCTGCCTATTCGTGGCAGCCAGCTATAGGCTCTAACTCTGAACAGTAGAAAATGGCCGCAAACTACATGAAAACTACCGTAGAAGCATGAAAAAAATCGATTATTTCCCACTATCGATGGGAGTTGGGAAATGCAATGTCGGTCTTCGCCTCTCCACTAATTTGAAGCATGTGCAAGTAAATTTTGGTGCAAATCCGTCGAAAATTGCGGCCGTGCACTCGTTACACACACACACACGCGCGCGCACGCACACACACACACACACACACAAACACACACACACACACACACACATCCTGCCTTTTATAGATAGAGATACTGTATTAATTTATATTTTTTCATTTTTTATTTTTGACAGGCTATTTTAAATTTATTTTGTATATATTAATTTTACTTCAAATATTACTGAAAGATGATAAGTATTTTGAGAAAAAGCACATTTTACTACAGAAAAAAATCTTAAGCCTTTACGATATGAAAGATCATTCAATTTCGCTTTTAATGATCAGTATCTTAAAGGGATGAACAAGCTTTTATCTTACTGTTAAATACGAATTTAAGTAATTAAGTGCTACTCTTTACCCAAATACACTGAAATATTTTTTAAATACTAATTTCAATAAAGAAATATTGAAGATAAGAAAACTTTTAACTTTAGATTTAGTAACTTAATCACTTGAAATTCACGGGTAATTATTAGTTCTATTCTACCTGATAATACTGCTAATTAAAATACTTATAGTATTGCTTGTTACTATTTTTACTTAGACTTTTTCGGTGAAATGTCCGTCTGCCAAATGTCCGGCCACGGCTGACGAACATACATACTCTTTTCTTACAATTGGTGGTAAATCCTTAATTTCTAGAAGTTCTGGGAAGGTTTCTAGTTCAGTTCGGATCACTTCACTGCAAAGGTTAAATAAATCCTTATCTTAGGTTCATTTCTATATTTTAGTATTTAATCAATTCCTTTTCTGCCCGTATGCAAACAAATTGCTCACAATATGATCATATATTTTCTCTTAAACCTGGACTCGAACCACGACTCTCTTCAGTTTGTACAATATAATAAAAATGAAGTCTTATTAATTTTGATGATCACGGCAAATGTCAGGGTCTTCTTTTTAGATACCGTAGGCACGGTGGAGTAAAGGATAGCGGCTCGGATTGAGGAATCGGAGAGCCACGTTTGAATTTCAGTCGAATCCATTACATTCACTTGGGAAAGGTATGAATCCTCATCTTTCGCCCCACCCCCAGCTACGGGTAAATAGCAGAACAGACCGGTTTCTTCAGCCTTGGATGGCAACTGGTTTACATGATCACCTAAGCGTGTATCAGGCATGGCACATAACAGACTGATCCCTTCATGAAGTATTCGAGCATGACCCTCCATATCTTCCTGACCTTTTTATCGCCTAACAATTTTAATTTTTTTGTTATTTCTCCCAAACCCTGATGTACCATCCATTTGCTGAAGCACATCAATTATGTTTCAGGCTGCTTTTCTCTTTCCCTAAAACTGTCCTGTGAGTATCAGATTTTCCAAGCCCTCTTTCCTCATTATGCGCCCTAGAAATTTCAGCTCTATTTTCCTGATGTTTAGTATGCTTCCTTTTTTGTTTCCATTTTGTTGAAAATCTCGCAGTTGCGTTCATTTTCGGTGCACAGTATCCTCAGCATCCTTCGATATTCAGGTTACATCACTGGAAAGACGATAGGGTTCAAATGCCGACAAAATCTGAATGCAAAATACTGGAATTCTACCTGGCCTCGATCACAAAACTTAAAGGAATCTTTAAACGAATGAAATGGCTTCAGGAAGATGGTGTTGCGTTAGAAGGGAAAGATCTCCCTGCTCCGAAAATCAGCATTCAATAGCCTATCGGGTTTCTAGGCTCGAACATGAAAGTTATGCAAGTATATCACTCAGTTGGCATCCATTTAAAGATTTATAACGTTTAATTTAGTAAGTAAAATTGCAAATGAGGGGGAAATAAATAGTCTTAGGAATATTGTGTCATGTTAGTATTTAAGCTATAGAAAACGATCTCTGTACTCTGAAAAACAGCATTCAATACCCTGGTTCCCTTTGTCTGTATCCCTTTAATGATAACCTAGGCAAGTATTTTTTCATTTTTGAAAAGCAGGGGTGTGTTTTTTTATTTTATTTATTTCATTTTTTTTTATCTGGCCAAGTGTAAAAGGTCTTCAATCGTTCAATACTTGTCGAAATTGTTTCAAAGGATTATCCTTTTACCTTGTATATTTATTTTAACTTTTCATTAGCTCACAAACAAATGACGTCATAAAACGTGTGCGATTGTAAAGTAAAT